>BMAO01031807.1:0-78947 GCA_019973975.1 Trichonephila clavata
GTGTGTGTGTGTGTGTGTGTGTGTGTGTGTGTGTGTGTGTGTGTGTGTGTGTGTGTGTGTGTGTGTGTGTGTGTGTGTGTGTGTGTGTGTGTGTGTGTGTGTGTGGTGGTGTGTGTGTGTGTGTGTTGTGTGTGTGTTGTGTGTGTGTGTGTGTGTGTGTGTGTGTGTGTGTGTGTGCCAGTTTGGCTGCGGTGATGCTAATACGTAAGAACACGAAGGCTAATACGAATTTTTATTAACGTATGAGATTTTCTGACATTTTCTTTTTGTTCTGAGCTGTTTATTGTAGTTCGTCAAAATTAGACTTTTATTTGTATATTTAAGGTTTCTACTTTGATTGCTATAATAGATGAATTTTGGTTTTTAAAACTTAATCCATGCGAAGAACGGGCATTTCATATATAAAAGAAAGAGTTTGTGTGTTTCACCTATTCCGGCCAAATTAAGCAACCCACAAGTGTGAAACTTGGCACATAGAAGCTGTAGGTGACCATGCTATTAACCTCAAAGAGTTTTTTTTTAAATTCGCTTTCGATTTTTTTAAAATTCTATTTTTAAGCGATTTTCCGTTAATTTGGGCATATAACGTCATATTACGTTTTCTGCAAAAACTAATGCTTTGTGGACTTTTTTGGGAGTATTACATATTTCTTCAATAAATATATTTATTTAGTGCTGTAATTATACGTTTATTTTTTTCTTTAAGGTCGATTTACGATTTCTTTTCGAAAATACATTTTTGAAATTGTTTTTTTTTTTGAAATTTTATTTTTGGCAGCACAATTTGTATTCTGTTCTTCCTCAGTATTATTTATAGTGGTTTAATCAAAACTCAGATTATTTCTTCTGTTTTGATGTTGATATTAAATTGGTTAATCTGTTTCAGGTTGAATATTTTTCCTTACACTAGGTTGGGTTCATTAAATAAACATTAGCTTTTGGAATGGAAAATACCCATGTAAAGAATAGGCACTTCAGGTATGATATTGTGCACTTCAAAGTGAATTTTTCAAATTTTGCTTTACGTTGTTTTTTTTTAGTTTAATTTTTAAACTTATGTGATATGTTATAGGACCTCATGTCTAGCGTTGAATGCAAAACTGTATTCTTCACAAATTTTGTGGAGGTGGTCATAAATTTGAATATACATTACATTTATGTTAATATGGCATATTAACAATTTTTTTTAAAGAAAATCGATTATTTTCAATGAATTGCAAAAATATTCGTAAAATTTTTTTCTCTGTTTAATTCAATCATTATACTTTTATTCAAAGTAAACCTATTTTATCTTCAGATAGTTTTTTGTTTTTAGTTCACAGTAATTTAGTTTCTTTTTGAGTTGCAGGCTACCTAATGTGTTATGAATCATAGTGTTTTGTAAAATGCTTTATGATATCTATGCTAATTTTTTTTTATTTTGATTTATTTCAGGATATGTACCAGAGTCATCAATGCAACTTACAACTACTTTTTTGTTACAAATAAAAAAAATGATAGCATGTTACTTTTCTCTTTTTATTCAAATATGTTTCTATTAAATTATTATTTACTTTGAGGCAAAATTGCAATTTGTTTAAAATTATTTATCTTGTGAACATTCATTTGAAAAAAATATTTTTAATTTTTGGTTATACTACTTTTTAAACAGGGTTTTACCCTCACTAAAAATATTATAATTGCTACAATAGATAAATTTGTTTTTAAAACTTAACCCGTGCGAAGAACGGGCATTTCAGCTAGTCAATACTAAGTTAAGAACAAGTTTAATAATTACTAGTGACCCCATGGTCTCTTCATATACAAAATTATATGTAAAATTTGATAATTTATACAATTTATAATTAAAGTCGTACTGTAGCTTTAGCATCAAAGTACATTAATAAGGAATTCAATGCATTATTATTGCAGGGAAGGGGTACAATGAGAATTATGATTGAAAATTGGGTCGCAAGCGTTGAAAATTTGAGAAGCACTGCTCTAGTGGAGTTATGAATTAATCTATTTTTAAGATATTATTTGTTAAATAGTCTTACGATATGTAACATGAAGCTTTTCCCCCGTAATCAAGTTGTTATGGTCACAGACTTGTTTGCGGCTTGCCATGAGCTCGAGCCATAAGACTAACGAAAAACCGTTGCGCAAAGAGACTGATGCACGCTAAATTTTTTCAAGACTCAATACTATCCAATTGGGTGTCAATACAGGTGTAGTCCATGTCACTTGACCTTGGTTCAAAATAACGAGGTCCGTCGCTAATAGTCCTCGTGTTGCTAAAAAAGTGCAACATAAATAAACGCTTGCTCACTAAGCAGTATAAAGTAATAAGGAACTTAGAACAACCTCAGTGAAAAACTCCTGATTTGGAAGTTATATGATAGGAAATACTAGAAATAGTATGTGTTATATTTGGAACTGGAGTTTAATATTTTTTATCATCGGAGAAACAACGAAATTTTATAAGTTTTTTGACTTATGGCATATTTATGAGAACTGATTTCCCGACAAAAGTATATGATCGCGTAGTTTACAACAAACGCATCAATAATTTGTAATATGAAAACATGTGTTAAAAATGTAATCCTATCCAAGTCTGAATTTATTTTAGGAAAAAATTAAAGATTATGAATTTCGGAGAAAAAAATCCTTTAATGTGTGTGTATAGGATAGAATATTTGGATCGAATATTTTTCAGTTATTGAGAAACAATTCTCTGTAATGATAATTGGCAAATGAAAAAACATTCCGCCTCAGTTTATTTAGTGATTATGGAACTTTTACTTTTTCTTGTAACCGTTGATTACAAAATAATAACTAATGCTTGAAGTTTATATCACATTTAAGCTTCTTTCTACTCTTGATTTTTCAACAGGATTAAAAGAATAAAAATATCAAACACTATATTTCTGAATCGTGTTCCTTTCGGAAGAGTACTTAAGATTTTGTTCATTTTGAAGCTTATTTGAGTGGATTAAGAGTATAAAATTCAAAAAAAATTACTGATTGTCTAAGAATTGATGCTGAGCTTAGTTTAATTCTATAATTGGGAGAATCCTTAGATCTGTCTGCAGAATAAAATATTTTTAATTTAATTTTTGATGTGTAACATCTTTACTCTCGGTTGCTGGGTATTTGTTGGAGTGATTTCGTGAAAAGGGACGGAAATGCGTAACAGGAAGTCGGGGGAAGCGCGCGCTGTTTGATTTGACCAATTTAGCGCCTTGGGGTGTCTCTTCGCTAGCCTCATCTGGGGGTCCAACTGTAGTAGCAATTAAGACGTCCGCCTACCGCGTATACCAGCAAGTCTTATTAGACTTCATTCAGAATAAACTTATGATTCTTACGCTCAATTGTCAAAGTCTCAGGGCTCGTTTTGTGTGAAATCTGAGGATATATTTATCTATGTGTAAACTATATATTAATAATTATATTTCCTGGTAAGCGTCTGACAAAGCTCATCATTCTTTAAAAAAATAGGAGTAAGTGATACGGAATTATTTGAATAAATATTTAAGGGCTTATTATTTTCATACTTTGAGGTTAATTCCTGTCACTGTCAATATAATATTTTTAATTGTGATTAAAAAAGATTTCTCGATTAAAGAAAACTAATTAAGTAAACGGGTATTTTTGATTTTCTGTAATATTTCTAATTTTTAAGCATGCGCTTGACGGTGTCTCATCGCTAGCCTCGTCTGAGGTTCCAACTGTAGTAGCCCCTAAGACGCCCGCCTACCGCACATACCAGCAAGTCGTCATTTTGGTGGTCGCATACATTTCTCCGAATCAAACAGTTAAAAAAATTAAAGATTTCCAGCATTTGTACTTTTACCGTATACCAAAGGTGGTTCTGCTCTTTTTTTAAAAAAACTATCATTCGCTTCCCATGATTTTGAGTGGTGGTTTTAACGTTAAATTCAGTTTGCCAGAAGCAGAGCCGCTCATAGCTTTTCTGAAAGATGAACTCAAGCTCGAAATGGGAAAACTAATCGAAATGTTTTGACAACTAACAGTGGTACTGTTATTGACGCCGTTTTCAACGATTTTTAAATACTTTGAATTCGCAAGTATATGTGTCATACTTTAGTTTTCATAAATCTATTGTCTCCGCTCTTCCCCAAATTGAACAATAATAAATATTTTTGATAAAAAAACTGCATTACTCCTTATGTTAATTAAATAAAATTTTCATTAACGATATAATTATTCGATAGAAAATTATTTCCAGTCATAACCGATTCATTTCTTTCAGGATTAAAGTCACTATTGCGTATTTACCATGATAACTAGTCAGATGTTACACATCATATGCGACTACTGTAAGACTCGTTTCTTTTTTTTTTTTTTTTTCTATTTTTCATATTTTAACCAGCATTATATCCAAGACCTCAGTGAATACCTTAAATTATGCTTTATATTTTTAAGCCAAAGTTAATTTCTATAATATTCCTATTAATAAAAGGTACTAACAATTATTTTTTTTACGTTAACTAGTTTCCCCGATATTATTTTTTCAAAAACTTTACATTTCAGAGGAATGCTTTGATACCTTAATGTATTGGACAATTTTTCTTTAAAAAAATGAAGATATGGGAAGTTTTTGTGGTTTTTTAAATTTACTTAGAACATTTTAAGAGAAATATGTTAAAGTTAAAAAGACAAAAAGAAATAATTATTACTAAAATGGGAAAAAATAGGTAAAAATGGACAAAAAAATAGCATAAACGCGTCCCATTCTGTACCAAAGGTTTATAAACAAATTTTCAATTTTTTCAAATCTAATGTGTTGCCATATTATTCATTTTTGAAATGACCTTCAGGATAAGAGATGTTTTGATTTTTACAAATTGTAGAGCACTTTATCTTGGTTATTATATGAAATTGATTAAAAAAACAGTGATTATATTCACATACGGACTGTAAATTTTGTAATAAAACAGTGATTTATAAATCTGAAGGTTAAAACACTTCTACTATTACACAAAACATACACAAAAAATTTCAGAGAATTATTTTCAAAACTTTTTTATCAATCTCCGTCCCTGTTTGAGCATTTTCAAAAGAGCACATTTCGAGTAAAACGCATTTTAAAGTATGACATCTTGCTTAAAGTAGTGGCATCTGTTTTTACTAAAACACTTGGCAGCTTTTGCTAGTGAACGCAAAATAATAAACTTGTTAATTTTACAAAGATAATAAAATGGCCTGTAAAATAAAATCAAGAAAAAAATTGTCAATTTTGGGCGTAATTAACACTTTTAGGGTACCTTGAAACTAACTTACATTAGAAAAGTAAAGTAAGCAGGGGGTGTACATCTAATAACAACATGTGTTAAGAGAAATGCATACACACACATACACATGCATAAACATATATATACTTACAGTTAATTTAATTTAGATAAACATTTTCACATTAAATAGTTTCAGCACTAATATGTTTTCTTTTATGGTTTACTTCTGCTAAGAACCTTCCTGAATAACATTAATTTCCTTCAATTTCATTTGTTTGAAAAGCGACTGGTATTGGATTTCTTAAATTTTATCTGGATCAAAACTGTGAAATCCATTTCCTCAAGAGATTATAATCAGGATTATTTCATCATTTGCCAAAATCCTTTCACTTTAGACACACGAATTGATGCTTCATTCTCTTAGCTTCAGGTTGCGTCACATCAGATCTTAAAGATACTCTTGAGTTTATTCTCATTTTTGTACTCAAGGATCATCGATGAAGTTGATTTTCGAATTAGTAACAACTGACCCTCAAGGCCTACTATTTGGATTATCCGATACTAATTTTTAAGATAAGTAAAACTTTTAACTTAGTTTTAAATGTAGAGAATTTATTGTGAGGCTGCTTTTTCTCATACTGATCTCTGTATTTATTAAATGACTTAAAATTGTACATAATTGATTAATTATTTATAGTTGAAATAGTAACATCTGAAGTAAATCGAATTCATAGTTCATTGATCACAAGGTCGTTGTTTTACCTACTGGATTACCACAAATTTAGGAACTGGATATGTGAAACATTAATCTCTCTATTAATTAAATTTAATTTTTGAGGAGGGGGGCCGGACAGGTTCTATAATGTTACACTGATAACTTTTTTTGTGACTTTACACATGAATACTTTTTAATCTTACCTTGATAGTTCAAAAATATCATGCTGATAATCCTAATAACTTTGCATTCATAATTTTATATTTAGTTTGAATTTAATGTACTCATAAAAGTTTTTTCAAGCATCGGAAAGTAATACAGGAAGATAAATATCATAAGCAGATACAAAAACTTTTTATATACAAAAACTCAATTGTTTCAAAGACATCTGCTTCTGAAATAAAAGACGAGTACTCTAAGCAAAGATGAAAAAAGGGTATTCTTTTATTCTTCTTATTTTCTAAACAAGTCATAAGAAATTTGGAAACAAGTAAATATTAAGTTAAATATTTGTTTCCAGTTTTCCTTTTTACTTTGAAAATCTATTATTGGAAACTTTAGAAAGCCCCTCTAAATTTCTTCGTATTTTTTTTTCGTTATATTCCTCTCGTTTTATTTTCAAATTTTTTAAAAATGTTGTTTTTTTACTCGTTGTTGAAATATAATTTTTTCTTCAATTTTACAATTTCTACTTAAAGTACAGAATGCAGACTGAAATGAAAGCGAGTACTTGAAATGCATTCTTAATATTTTTATTATAATATAGAAGAAAATAATTAGCATTATGAAACATATTTCTATAGTAGTTATTTCAGAATGTATAATCTTCAGCTTGTACATTCTTAACAATATGTAAATTTTATGAAATTAGCATATTTTTAATTAGCATATTGTGGTCTAAATACAAAGTATTGCATTTTATCTTTTTAACGTATTTTTAAAAATGCGTATTAGGGCTCTTATGAATATAAAATTCAATGAATAAATTAAGGTCTTTGCACCGAAAATTTTTCCAGTAACGAAGAAATTCTTACTTGAAATGTATGTTATGTAAATTTGCAGCTTATATTCGTACTTTATAGAAAGTGTTTTTCTGAACTATTTTAAAACCTTTTGATCGTTGCTTTCATTTTTAAAACAAAATTTAAAATGCATCCATCCCTTATAATCTTAGCTCAAGGGATTTTGAAGGTACATAAAAAAATGTATCAGAATAAAAGTTTGTAAAGAACTAACTTTATATTTATAATTTAGTTAATGACTTCGAAAAATATTTATAATTATTTTTTTTTATTTTATACATACTTCCACATTACTTAAATTCATTACATAATTCACCTGTAACTATATCAACTAATTTTTATAAAATTTATTTAAAGTTTAAAATATTTTGGGTCAATTAGATTGAAAAAACTACATTAAAGTTTTTTTCAATCTTAATTTAAATCTTAGGCCATAATTATAACTATTTAAAAGCAATTAATATCTCTCAAAATATTTTAACTATGTTCTTAAAGACAAAGCGAATAATATATTTATTCGTATTATATTTCATTTCGCTTCATTTTTTAGGGCTATTGTGTCCAGCAGACTGAAATGTAGAGTCTCCTAAGTGGTCATTTGAGGTCCTTAAATTTGATCAGTGGAATAATATTTTTCCCTTCTATGGAAAATGTAATATATATATTGTGTGTGTGTGTGTGTGTGTGTGTGTGGTGTGTGTGTGTGTGTGTGTGTGTGTGTGTGTGTGTGTGTGTGTGTGTGTGTGTGTGTGTGTGTGTGTGTGTGTGTGTGTGTGTGTGTGTGTGTGTGTGTGTGGTGTGTGTGTGTGTGTGTGTGTGTTGTGTGTGTGTGTGTGTGTGTGTGTGTGTGTGTGTGTGTGTGTGTGTGTGTGTGTGTGTGTGTGTGTGTGATCAATCTATCCTCCAATACCTTTTCTCCTTTTAGGGCTTTTTAAGAAGCATTAGACAGAGTGCCCCTTCCTTATATTGAACTTTTTGAATATTTTTGGACTCATGGATTTAATTTAATCCAATGGTCTTATCAAAAATTAAGTGCTAGCAAAAACGCCACTTTATGTTAAGGTGTTCGTATACTTGTATACATATAATATTATTTGTTTAAGGATATCTGTATTAAATCTCTTTTTATATCTTTTTGTAAGCAGAGGATAATAAATAATTAAGTGGAACAAGAATATTGCACATGATTGAATTTTTAAGTACTATTTCTTAGGCATCTTGCTCTTAAAAAAATGCAATTAATCATAGACATGTAACTGGAAGACTCATTGCTTCGTTTTTTTTTTTAAAAATCCCCTTTTTTGAAAAATGATAATGAAAATGATTTCAGATATTAAATATGATGGGTTTTTTAATTAAAAAAGGTATCAATTCATATTTTTTATATTTTATCAATATTATTATTTTTATGAAGTAAATATCTCTTTCACAAAAAAGCTATAGATTGAAAAGCTATTCATTGCTTGAATTTAACATGTCTGAGAAATTTAAAACTTTTAGTGAACTTTCCAGGACGAACGAAAACCACAAACAAAACTTTACAAAATAATTTTCATGCTTACTTTTTGAATATTCTGAACCTACATCACAAATTCATATACGTTTAAAAAAAAAAAAATTTTTAAATATTTGTACGAATTAATAGATATACATATGATAACGTACATTTAATTAATCACTAACTTTTTTCTACAAAAGATTTATTTTAACTTTCAGAGCAACTTCATTTTAATTATAATAAATCTTATTTTTTAATGATTTCTTTTTTCAATTAAAACAATTCAAAATTTTTCAGATAACTCAGAAAATTATGTATAGCTATGATAAAGGGACTGCTAAGCTAAATTAAAAAGAATTTGCTTCATTTATCGAGATAAGTGTTTTAAGCAAGAATCAATCATTCGTAAATGTAACAAAATTTATCAACTTTCAATTATTTCGGGGCATTTTCATTATACACTCTTTCTTATTTTCTTCTCACATACACTGCAAATATTTATTTTTACATTAGTAGTTCTCTAGATCAACACAAAAGAATAGAAAATTTATTTCGTAATTTCAAATTGCTGTTAGATGGCTTGAAGGGTACCCTGAACTATTATCTCACTCACAAACTTTTCGCATCACTTCATTTTAAGACTTTGAAACCAAATTTATGGAATGAACAGAAACTCCCGTTTAATTTAACGAACTGTAAATTCCCTTAGTTAGTACAATGGTTTTGAATGTAAGCAAAATTCGAGCCCAGGATTCACCGACTACTAATCACAATATTATTTGTTTCTACTTTTGCAATACAAAACAAATAAGAACGTTTTTTAAAATAAAAGCCGGGTAAACATAACTGTCTGAAATGCAATATAATTAGCATTTATATTTTCAAAAATTTATTCCAATCATTAGCAATAAGCTATATATTTAACGTTAGCAAGCCATTCAGTTCTTCCATTGTATGAATTTCTAAATATTCAATATGATTCGAGTTTTAAGCAATGCGTGCTAAATTTAAATTGAGTCGAATATTTAGAACCAAAACACATTAAAGAAACACATAAAGTGTAAATCAAGAAATCTACTAAAAGTGTTCCATTTTCAAAATTTTTGTTATTTCATTTTTCACGGTGTTTGTATGTCATAAATAATAAAAAGGGTCCTTGAATTTTTTTTGAATTTTTTAAATTGCATTACGTTTTACTCTACTCTTATACCTCTATTTATTTGCATAATAATCTGAGATACGTACAAGCTATTACATGAAGGGGTTTTTAAATTAAACAGCATTCTTTCAAAAAGTGATCGAAAAACTCATTCAATATTCATAGCACACAGATTTCATTAAATAATCACAAGGTACTAATTAGAAATGTGCTTTTTTTGCATAACATTGATAAGAAAAGGAGAAAAAAAACTTAAAACATGTTTGCAAAATTAATTAGATAGAGAACCATAATCATGAAGATTTTTTTTTTCCTGTTTTTATTCTGATTCTAATAAATGGAATCTGGAGTAGAGTAAAAATGATTGCCTTTTCCATTTTATATTTTAATTTGATTTAAATAAGATTTATAATTTTGTTTACAATGTATTTAGTAACAGAAATGATTTCAAATGAAATTAATATGAAAAAATCATCATCTCTTTACTCATTCGCAAGAGAAAAAACATTTAACAAAAAAAAAGTGTAAGTATCGTGATTAAACTATTCTTTTCATTTTTATCCCCTCGAAGTTCGTTTATATGAATTTAAGCTTCGAAAAAATAATTATATCCTATACCGTAACTTAAATATTCTATGCTATATGTCAGGGGTGGCCAACCCGCGGCACGCGTGCCACATTGTGGCACGCGGGGGTCGTAACTGTGGCACGCGAAGGCTTTTTGAAAAATTACAAAAATATTACTGAATTAATTGAATTACAATAAAAAAAATTGTTATGAAGAGAATATGTAAGAAACAGAAATTTTCAGCGTGAGATTTTAAGGGCGCTAAGCAAGATTTTTCTTTTCTCCAGAAAAACGCCAAAAATGAGATCATGCTCCAAAACTAACAATTCTACTGCTTTGTAGCATTCCGAGAAAAGTGTTGAGTAACGTGCGACTAAAAACAAATAAATTCTCTCTCTCGGATGGTCGAAACTGCTCAAAAAGTCACCCTCTCTCGGGGGCGGTTAATTTTTAACATCTCAGATTTTCATTCAAATTTCAGCTTCCCCGTGCAGGGCTGAAGTTTATAGCTATTGGCTGTCAGCGTGATGTCAGATAAAAAGGTTTTTCCGGAGATGTTGGCTATTTACGATTTCTGTAATATCAAGAAGTAATTCTGCGATATATTAGGAGCGCAGTTGTTGATACGGTAAAAGTAATATATCTGCACAAAGTAGCCGCTTTGTAAACCAGAGTGAGTGTGAACTTGCATCCATGACTTATCAGAATGCTGGATTTGGAGCCTAGAAAATTTGTAGCGTAACATTGGCAAATTGTTTCTAGCTGTCAGACTCAGTTGATTTTTAACTCTGTTTAGCAAGACGTTTAACTTTTCTACAATTGTTTTTAGATTTTAGTGTTGAGCGCAGCTGTTTAATTTTTTTAAATTTTCAATATGTTTATGAGTAAACCTTTGACATCGAAAAGAAATTATAAAGAGGATATTGCAGCACGTGATTTTAAAATTGTCCGGGAAGAACTTACACATCAAAATGCTTCCTAGCCTGTTTGTTTGATATGTGGAGTTTGTACAGCAGTTCCAAAAAAATTTAACTTAACCTTCATTTCAAACAACTGCATAGTTATTTCAACAACAAATATCCTGTCGGATCAAATTAGAGAAGGGAAATTCTCAATAAAAAAAGTCTTTAGCCGGCCAACACTCTTTATTCCAGAAGAGAAATGACGAAATGGAAACAATGGTGAAGGCTTCTTATGAACTTTATTTGTTGTTAGCCCGTATGAAAAAACCATATTCTGACGGAGAGGAGATAATAAAAAGCAGCCTTTTAATTTTCGCCCAAAATGTCAAAAATATGGTGGATAAAATAGCTTTGTCTAGAAATACCGTCATGCGTCGTATAGATGACATGGGCCAGGATGTTGGAACGCAAATTGTCTCTGGACTTCAAAATTGCAAATCTTTTTCATTAACTTTGGATGAAAGCTGTGATATCTGATAATGTACAGTTCAGCATCTTTGTGCGTTACACGAACGAAAATTTTGAAACTGTGGAAAAACTTCTTGATTTGCGCCAACTAGTTTTAACTACAGGTGAAGACATTTTTAAGGAGCTTAAAAATGTAATTGAAATTAACAAAGTAGAATCGACAAAATTAGACAGTGTTTCCACAGATGGTTGGCAGAATAAAGGTTTTGTTGCATTGTTTGAAATTATTTGGGAAGAAAAGTTTTCAAGTATCATTGTATTATTCGTCAAGAAGCTCTTTATGCCAAGGAGTGAAACTCGTATTTCGTTGTTGATTCCGTGGTGCGCTGTATCAACAAAATACGAGCTCGTGCTTTGAATCGACGAAGATTTCGTACTCTTTTCCCCGAAGAAACGGAAAAAAAATGGCGAGTTACTCCTTCATTGTAGTGTGCGCTGGCTTTCCAAAGGAAGTTCACCAGCGAGATTTTGGAGTTTAAGGGAATGTGTTTTAGAATATATGGAAGAAAAAGCGATGAACTGCCCACTGAATGCTCGCTCCTCAGGTGGGAAAATTAGCTGCGGAATTTAGCTTTTCTTACTGATATAATGGAACATTTAAACAATTTAAATTTAAGATTGCAGGGAAAAAATTGTATCTTTCCTACCCTAATTGGTCATTTATCTTCTTTTGTGAACAAACTTTTGCTTTTTTCCCCTGGATTTTGGAGAGAGAAAAAATTAACTCATTTCCCATTCGTGCAGGAATTATCTTCCAAGGTTAGTAATGTTCCGAACTATGATAGATTTAAAAATTTAATATCCATTTTGCAGGATTCTTTCAGTGCCAGGTTTGAAGATTTTAAAGATGATAAAAAAAATACTGTACTTTTCATTAATCCTTTTTCGATTTCTCTTCAAGACATTAGTTCTTACCCACCTCAGGTACAAATTGAAATTATTGACCTACAGCACCATATTACTCTGAAAAACAAATATAAGGAAATTATTTTAACCCCAAATGATCCGAATTACATCGAATTTTGGAAATTTGTGCCATCAAGTAATTTTCCAAATTTACATGATTTAGCGGTCAGATATTGTTGTAGGTTTGGATCAAAATATGTTTGTGAAGAAATGTTTTCTGTTATGAACGTAATTAAATCAAAATATCGCTCAAAATTAACTGATATGCACCTAAAACACCTAATTTTATTAGCATCTTCACGAACTATAATCCAAATATAGATGATTTAATAAAAAAATTACAGATTCAAAAGCCACATTAAAAGACTGCTTGGTAATCATTTAAAATTAAATGTTTCAAGTTGCTTATTTTTATTTTGTACCTTAGCTAACTGACTGATCCTGTAAAAATTTATCAACAATAAAATATAAGTTTCTACTTTTGTTTTATTTGTTATACCATTTTTTTTTTACATTTTCACTGTATAGAAGCATTGAAAAGTATGTTTTGGTGTAAATAACCCATAATAAGCCTATAAGTAAAAATTTTTCACTTTTGGATATTTTTTAGTCTGGTGGAAAAGTTGGAAGTGGCACGCATAATTTTTTTTTATCAGATTGTGGCACGCTTCCCAAAAAGGTTGGCCACCCCTGCTATATGTGGTATTATTAAATTTTGGAATTTAGGAAATAAATAAATATCAATGTAAACTTATGGTATATATATATATATTTAAACTTATATTTTAAGTTTACATAATAAAAATTAAAAACTGTGATTCGTCATTTAATTAATTGTGAAAAATTACTTCATCAGATTAAAAAATTCTTTATAAGGAACAAAACATTTCTTTTAGAATGAAAGCTTTAATTTTTAAAAATACAATCAAACCATATTCATTTCCCCATGTTAAAATATTTAAATAACTTCTAAATTTTGCTTGCTTTTTATATTATTAATTAAATACATTAAATGCTATTTTTGTTTTAAGTATTTATAAGAATATGCTTTTGGTTTTCAGATTTAAAAGAGATATGAATTACGCTCATAAATACAATTTTTGTGAATGAACAACTGAATTTTATCAAGAGTATATATAAGTTCAAGAACTATATAAATCCAAATATATTTTTGTTTGAATAGATAAAAGAGTTGAATATTTAACTGTACGAAACCTTTCAGGTCTTTTCAATTTTATGTATGTGATAAAAATCAATTTTATGTGTTATGGTAAGAAATATATTACGTAGAATTAAATTTTAAAAGTTCAAAAATGCAATTCCTAAATTTTTGTATTTGAATTAAATATTCATTGTGAATAAGTTTAAATTTCCAGGATTCCATTTTAAAACTATATCATTACAATGCTCTTTTAATATTTATCAAAAAGTTATTTAAAATGGAAAAAAATTTCAGGATAAACATGCTTATTTATTTATGTAGTCAATATTTATTTGCTTACTGTAAGAGAAAATGTTTATTCAGAAATAGTTGGAATAATTTAATTTAAAATAAAGAGTTTTTTTATTAAAAAGGTAGAAAGGTGCGCATGCGTGTGAGTAAGAGTGAGTGTGTTTCATTCAAAATAGGCTCCTGTGGCTTAAAAACATTTGTTACAGCGACTTAATAAGCACTTCAAATAGCTGTTCAGTTTCAATTCGTGGGATTGCCTCCAAAGCTCGTGCCGGAACTGTTTGCATTGTCACACGCACAATGTCATTAAAATAACTTCATTACGAACTTCAATTTTAACTTCGTTATGAATTCTAGTAATAAAATGGTCACCCATCCGATATAGTGGTTAGTGATGTTGACTACGGTGCCGTTGGGCCTGGGTTTGAAACCCGGAGAAGGCATGAATGTTTGTAAATGTACTAGCCCCCTTGATGGGATGAATTTCTTGGACCTGGATCTGATGAAGTCAAGATCAAGTGGCAGAAGAAACAACAACAACAAGTTTTTGTGGTATGGGGTATTCTAATTAGCCATCAAGCTGCAAGTCTCACGTGAGGTCGGTGGTAAGGGAAGAGAGGTGGGAGGCCAAGGACTGCCTCTAGAGTGTTTTCCTTCAAAATTGGAATGGAAGCGAGCCAAAAATAGTGCTATCACCTGTTTGGTGCTAACGATAGACGTACATCTAGCCCTTTGCTGCAATGAATTTCGAGGGCCAAGATTTAACACCGTCATACAGGTGGTATTAGAAATAACAACAGTTATAAAATGAAGTCTTAGGAAGACAAATCAAGTGAATACTGTGGATAAAGACGTAGGCATTATTTTCTAGCAAAAATTGTCGCTCTTTCAATAAATTCTAACTGGGTGTATTATCATGTTTTCATCCTGATAATCTTTGCGAATTATGGCCGACGCTTTGAAACATTTAACTACCACTCACCGGTAATTTTTTGACCAGTCGGAAAAAAATTCTTTGGGTATCATTCAAGAAAAATATGATGAGCCTTCATTTTATTTTACTTCTTGAACTTTTGAACTTTTTTTTTTGCTTCTTTAAGAACCCTTTATGCCATGAGAAAACATTAGATCAGGGTTTGGCAACCTTTTAGCTTTGGAGTACCAAACCAATCTACCAATATTATTCAGTATGCCACAAAGAAGGAAATTTTTGATGCAATTCGATTTCCGCTATAATACATGCAAAGTTAAGAGAAGAGATCCATATAATATAGATTTATAGTTTTATTATATATTAATTTTGCAACATTTAAAGATATATTTCTGAACATAAAAATAAACAGCATAAAATACAGCTATTTCTTCACAAAAATAAAAAGAAGTTAAAATTGTACACTCTTATTGTGTGTATTTAAACATATTTATTAAAATAGGAAATATACAACTTAAAATATAAGTATTCCCTTTAATGACAGTATAATAAAAAGATAAATAAAAATTTTACTGCAAGCGTGCACTGCTCTACTTTCATATCGCAAAATCAAAGGTATAATTTGTGATTTTAAATTTGACAGGACTCAGAGAGCATTCTGTTGTTAAAAAATTTCTTCATATGAGTAAAGGTTTTTTTTTACTTAGTTATATGCAGAATCAAAAGCAGAAAACAGAGTTACATGCAAAAAATTTTCTCTTTTCACATATTTAAGTCTGTCCGAAAATGACATTCAATAATTTATAAAATACCTTTGTAAATTTATCTTAAGTTATCTTTCAGATTTTTTTCGTAATTCCATAATGTCCGTTATTTGGAAAATGTTTGCCGAATAATGTCATTACAAATTTATTAACTTCCATCCACTCAAAAATTGACAAATTTGTAGAATAGTGTAGAGTGCCACTGAGAATTGCACCGCATGCCACATGTGGCACGCGTGCCATAGATTGCCGACCTGCATTAGATGATCTTAAACAAAAATCTCCGCCAACTTGTTTCATTAAAAAATACGTTTAAGTGGCACCTTTTCCAAGTTTTGCTTGTAAGCCTTGTTTATTCCAACTTGAAAATTCAACATGACAGAAGCACTTCTGTGAGGAACATCTGTATCTATTGCGATAGTGAATATTGCATTGACGTTGCATTGAGGCACCTTCAGTGCATCAGTTGATAAACAAGACAAATAGCTCCACAGAAGGCTGAGATCCAGCGTTACTCTTAAAATTCCTTTGACACTGTACACTGAAATAATCGACTTCTTTTGTAAAACTAATTACATCTGTTTATTTTTATTGTATTATAAAAGTAATTGTAAAAGTAACTTTAAAAAGAAATACCAGTTAAATTTTCACTTTTAGAGGTATTTAAGTTGTTATAACCCTTTCTAAAAATCTTCGCATATTCAATGCATTTTTTCATCCTTCTTTCAATAATTTTGTATACGATAGAATTTTTTAACATCAGAAATACTCATTAGCTTTGGCGGAATCATTAAGTTTTCCTTGTGACTCTCAAATTTTACTCAAATAGAGGGCTGAGATCAATATGTAAATACAATATTATTTGCTTCAAATTGTGCATGTATATAAGCATTTCTATTTTTTTAAACAAAAAAAATGTAATTGATTTTAAAGGAATTTATTAACAAGATTTTAAAGCACTAATTTTACTTTAATAAATCTAAAATATACTTACAATTTTTCATTATTTTTTGGATTTAAATATAGTCATATATATATATATATATATATATATAGCCTACTAAATTTGAATGTAATCTTTCTTGGCGTCTTCCTTACAAGCTGGTATAAAGGATGCGTTTAAGTGCAATTTAGATTTTTATCACAACATTTATAAGCTTTCCATCGGTTTCAAGAGTGTTGGATCTCCTGGAGTAAGCTCTGTGAGCAGAAGTTTTAAAATCTTTTTGAAGAATCCTTTTACTGGTAATTCTTTTGATATTTTTCTGCTTAAACATTTTGGAGAATTTTTGCTTAATAATAGTCGGTTGTTCTTTCATATTTCTATGAGATTTTTTATACTTTGGATTTTTATATTTTGGATTTTGTATACTTTAATTTCTATTTATTTTATTTTGGTCTTTCCTACCAAGTTGCAAAGGGGAAGGTTGGCGCCTTCAAACTAGTTTAACCCCACTTATTCGGTCCTAAGTCCGAAATTGCATTTTGACTCGCTAGGTTTCTTATTTGTATTTCATTAGATTTGATCTTAATTTTTTTTTCCCCTGTTATGTTCTATTTTTTATATAAAAATATTTTCCATATATATATATATGTATATATATATATATATATATATATATATATATTATATATATATTATTATTATTATTATTATTATTATTATTATTATTATTCCATCTGACTTTTCTTTGAATTTTTTTAGTAAATTTGTATAAGTTTAATTTTAGAGGGGAGGAGGAGATATAAGCTATATATTAAGTAAAGAGTTTGAGTTTAGTTTGTGCTGTTAAGAAACAAAAAATAAGTTTCCCAAAGTTGTGGCAAAACTTTTCACCATTTTTATAGATTGAATCAAAGATATAAAGCTATATACGTTTTATTCCATAACTACACATTTTATTTTTCTTAAATCTTCCTCTCCTAATATACAAGGGGTGATCAAATGAAAAGGTACGAAACGACACGGTGGGTACAAATGTAGACTTTATTCAAAATATACACCATAGGCCTGAGCACAACGATCCCACTGATGAACAAGCCGCAGGATTCCATATTCCCGGAATTCCTGTGGCTGTGACGAGACCCAGTCCTTCACAGTGTCCTTGAGTACGTCGTCCGAGTTGAAGCGCTTTCCTTTCAGGTGTTTCTTCAGTGGACCAAACACATGGAAATCGCAGGGTGACATGTCCGGACTGTAGGACGGATGGTCCAACGCCTCCCATTGGAACTTATCCAGTTCCATTTGTGTGACTCTGGAGACGTGTGGACGCGCGTTATCATGGAGCAGAACCACACCCTCCATGAGCAGCCCCGGTCTTTTGTTCTTGATGGACCTGCGTAGGCGTCGGAGTGTCTCACAGTACACATCGGAGTTAATGCTTTTTCTGTGCTCGAGTCATTCTGTGCTCGCATCATTTGGACGCCGCTTTTTATAAGAGCCTTTGCTCTCTCCTGCGCATGCGGGCACCCGCGCATGATCCGATCCCAGTCAGAGTCTCCAATGGCATCCCGAGATGTCTCGCTACATTCTCCCTTGGCGGAATATGCAAATATTTAACTGTTTCATTTTTATGTCGTTTCGTACCTTTTCATTTGATCACCCCTTGTATATATAGGGCCATTTTTTTTCTTACTATTTTGTGTTAAGGTATTTTTAGGACTATAAAACTGATAAATGATAGTAATTTCATTTAGTTCATTAGATAAAATTGATTTGATTTTCAAGACTTTTTTTTTAATTAAAGTACACCGCCCATTCTGCGCTACTGAAAGAGATGGCCCCTTAAGATTTTTATTTCATTTTATGTTTCACTACAATAAAACATTATAAAATACATATATATTCTGTATATACTATATATTCTTCAAAACAAATCACAAATTAGATATATTTTACAATCATAAGGGAGGATGAAATTAAGAACTCGTAAAAATTACTTTCAACGAAATTTATGATATGAGGGATCTGTACATAATGAAGACAACAAATTTATAAAATATGTTTTGAGAAAATATCTTTAAGAAATTGTAAATTATGGGGATGAAAAGATAGATATAGAACTGATGAAGTTGGTAGTAAGAATACTTCAAAGACTTTATAAAAAAAGAGTTAAAAATATTATTGTAATAGCTACAGCAACTATTGCAGATTTCAATAAAATTTTATTTTAAAACACTCAGGCATTTTAAGTGAATTATTAATTCCTTCAAAACACACTATTTTTACACTAAAAATATAATTCCTGCTTTTAAAATGTTATTATACAGGTTGAGCTAATTTTTAAAAATATTTATTTCACCATTGCTTAGATTTATTTAAATTTTGTATTCAATATATTTTTGTCTTTACACTACTAGCCATTTACTACTATTTAAAATACAAGAATGGAGTAGAATTATTTTACAAAAGTTCTATTCGATTAATTAAAGATCCAAGCATGGTAAGTTTTCATAAGATCTTTACGATTTTAATTTACCAACAATTAATAATAAAAAATAGATTAATTTAATTGAATGTGTCAAACTGCTAACATGTACAGTTGAATCTAAATATTGATCCTTAATATCAAATATATTCAGGGATGAAAAATCCTAGATAGAAAAATGTTTGGTTGTTCTGTAAATACTTTGAAATAAAGGAAGATTAAGTAACGGCAAATTTTTACACAATATTAAAATGAATTGATTTGAAAAACGTGCCTACAAAGAAAACATATTACCTCTTTAAATGTCGAATTGTTTTGATAATTTAAGTGCATAAATTGGCAATTTTCTTTTTTGAAAAAATCAAATGTTTAGAACAAAATAAAATATACTTAGGAGTTGAAAGTTGATGTTGTGAATTGCATGCATACAAATTTTTGACGTTTTGTAGCAAATGCATATTTGCTTCAGGGGTGACTGCCACACAGCTTGGTGGATGTAAAGTTATTTTATAGTGGAGCATTATTTTCTAAAAAAATAAATTAAATAAAAAAATTAATACGTATTAGTAGTTTTGTGTGGTATAATTGGTAACAACTTTTCCAAGCATAGACCAACTCCTCAATCGTTAAAGAGAATCGTGCTTCTTTCCTTATCTTTTTTTCCATTTGCATCCTTTTTTGAACAACAAACATTGCACTGTCTAATAGGCTCTCGTTTCGCTGCAGTAGGCGGAATATGGAGTATAAAATCTCGTTTAGTAAGACGGTTAAAAGACATTTATCTACTATAGGTGGTCTGCTACGATTCTTTCGTTCAGAATCTGCATCATCATTTTTATAAAAAAAGCTTTTTTACTATTTGGATTCGAAATTCTGAAAATCTCATACCTTTCCCAACTATATTTTTATAGAGCAAAAATGTGTTTCAGAGTATCTTGTCCAGTATAAAAGTAAAAATATTTTTTTTATTATATTTCTTAGGCGTTTTCAGATAACCGAACGAAAGGATATTTCCTGATCATATCGATCTACATCACCAATAGTTAGATTGCAGTAAAAAACAATATTTTGCTTTAGTATATCTTCATTTTTTTTTTGAGGTTGATCATGGAAGAATCATTAATACTGCTCATCAAATACCATCTATTGAATTGAGCCTAAATTAACTTTTAACGATATAGATTCAGGTTTGACAAAGAGATTAAGCCAAAATAAACTTCTCCCAATATGAATTCGAATATAACAATAAGATGCTCTCAAAAAAATTACCCAGTATAAAACTCGGGCGTGACATTTTAGAGCACTAGATAATCTCGGGCTTGACCGTTAATAGGTTAAGAATGGTTAATCTGAGATTTCCAATCAAAAAAGTGCTCTCGGAAGTAAATTTTTAAATAATATGACGCTCATTTTTAATTATTTTTTTAGAGATTCTTATGTTGTGTAAACTGAAACACTACATTAATCAACAGAGTAAAGAATAAAATATTAAATATGATTTTGCCTGTTTTGATAAACTTTATAAAGAAAATTTTTGTTCATTGTAATATATTTTAGAGCAAATAAATTGATTTCTTTGTTTCAAAAGAATGACTTCGGAAAAAGTATTTCAAAAAACATGTTATTTTTCGCAAAATTGTACTCATAACTAAAAGGAGTTTCCTTATAGTAGTTATAAATATCTAATAGATAAAAATGAATGTTTGTGTATATGAAATCGCTTCACTCCAACATCGTCCAACCGATCACTATGAAACTTGGCATGTATATGTATTTTTTGGAGAAGATTTTTGTGCTAATCCTCTTTATTATAGCTCTCCACCAGATGGCACTACAGCAAAGCGACTTCTGCACTGTTCAATCAATCGCCAACGTGGTCGCCAAAAATGATGACCATCTGGCTCTATCACCAATATTTCACTATGTTTCCATTGAATCGCCATTATAATGCAACAAAGGGGGTTGCTTGCAAATATTACAATTTTAACATATAAAATAAATACAACAGAAAGTAATATTAACGTATTACACAGCCAGATATAAATTATTGAAGTGAAAACTTCTTTAGTGGCGTTGGGCACTTTTTGATAGGGAAAATCTTATGAGTTCGCGTCACCGACATGCTCTGACTGGCGCACGCGCAGTGTGCTGTTCGTCTTAGACACTTTTTGAATGAGTGAAATCTCGTGCGTTCGCGTCACCGACATGCTTATAGCAGAATATCTGTAGCTATACAGCTGACGTATAGTGCTGAGTATATCAAAAAGTGAAGTTGAATGGATTTAGTGAAAAGTTCCATGTGTATATACTGCGCATTGCTCGTTGCGATTCCAAGAATGGGCAATACATGTTTATGGTTGCCGTTTATATTTCTCCTGGAAAATTTATGAGACAGATACAACAATTTTTATTCGAAAATTTGATGATTCATACAAAAAAAGTTCTGAGGTACTCGAAAAAAGATTTGTCGAAATATATATATATATATATATATATATTAGATATGAATTCGAGTTATATTTTTTGTAAAACCTTTAATTGTGTTTACAGAATGTTATGTAATGTGTGTAAATTCTCTTACATAGGGCAGACCTCGAATACTATCAATATTAGACTAAATCAGCATAGATCAGATTCTAGGAGATTTGAGTGTAACATAAATCAGAGTAAGGTTGAGATCGGGCACTTTAACAAGCATGGATTTAATAACATTGCTGTACACATACTTAAAATAGTGCCAAATACCAAACAGAGATTGTGGTTTGAAAACTTTTGTATAGGTGCATTTAGAACATTTTATCCTTATGGTCTGAATGTAGTATGGAACGGCAGAAGTGTTTTGCCATCCTTTAAACAAAAATCTGAAGAGTCATTATTTATTCCGAAATTCGATAAATCTTTTGGTAACAACATTAAAGTTGGAATCTCAAGAATTTCAAGATCTAAGCGTGGAAAGAGAGTTACAAGAAACAGCACTACTCTCAAGAGGTCTATGTTGGAGTTAGCTAATAAATTTGATGATAACTTTAATGCAGGCTTAATTAAATCTTTTATGTTTGGAATGAATAAAACAGAAATTAAAATTATGACAGATATTTTAAGCAGATGTAAGTTTTTGGATTCCCATGGTATGCATATGATTAGAGATCTTAATAATTATCTAGTACAAAAAATGAAAATCAAATTAGATGCAGTAGAAAATTACACTACAGAATATTGTACCATGTTATTTATGAATAAATCCTTTAACAAAATTAATTTTTCAGGTATATTTCAGAAATATCAATCCTTTTTTCCTATTAAAAATATTATTATTAAAAAGGGTTTCAAATACAACAAGAAACTTGGTAGATTTATTTTCAATTATAATCAAGTTTCGGAGCTCCTATGTCCGGAGCAGTGTAAATGCTATTTGTATTGTGATTATATCGATGAATATCATCAGCACGTTGTCACTGGAGACCTTGGCATTGTAAAAGATGATTTATTGAGAAATTTTATGGAAAAAGGTACTGGCTTTAGACTTATGATCACAAAAAATAAATCCAACGTTGTAAAACAAATCACAAGAGATTTGGATACTTTCTACCTTAAAATGGCTATTAAATACGGAATGCCGATAGAAGCATTCAATCAATTTAGATCTCTTGTAGCAATAGAAATTGGAAATTTGGATTTCAGCGTTGAAAATGAAATTATGTATAAAGACCTTAAAGTATCGATAGATAATATTCAAAAGGATTTCGTGATAACTTATGTTGATAAAGTCTCTGCTAATTATGCAATAATATGTAAATATTTTTATAGTAAATTATTAAGTGATCATATTTTAAAGAATAATGCATTTCAAAAGTCGATTCACAGTAATAGAGAAGATGATAATCGTCTTTTGGCTTTAAACAAAAGATTAAATATTCATCTCAAAACTATTAAATACCCACGAATTTTTTTAACACCAAAATTCCACAAAAATCCAATAAAATTCCGTAGTATTACTAATGGGTATAATACATATATAACGAAGTCTGGGAAGATTTTACAATCCCTTCTTCAAAATACTATCGATGGCTTTCAACACACAGCAATAATTAAAAATAGCTTAGAGATTGTTAGAGTCACGAAGGATATGACAGTTTTTTCCATGCACGGCTTTGACTTCGAGGACCTTTTTAATTCTATTGATATAGATGATATGATTAGAGTTCTACATTTAATTTATGATAAATATGATTTGCATAATTCAATGAAAAAGGAAAAATTTGATATCCTGGTTAATCTTGTTTTACAAGAAAATTTCATAGCATTTGATCAAAATCTTTTTAAACAGATCAGAGGATTACCTCAGGGTGGTCCTGCCAGTAATAGTTTAGCTAACTTATATTTACATTTTTTCGAAATTGATCATATTTTTGATGATTCTTTCTTATTATACCGTTATATAGATGATGTAATAGTTTTTGGTAAAAATAGTGAATTCAAACCAAATATTTTGTTCTACCCTGACAATCTCAACCTTCTTAAAACTAATTTTAACTCTAATATGGTTGAATTCCTAGATTTAGACTTGCATCTTATTGACAATAGAGTAGTCTGTAACATTTATGACAAAAGAGATTCTTTTAGTTTCCATGTAATTAAAATTCCTGTATGGAACAGCAATTTGCATCTATCAATTTACAGAAATATTGTTTTGAATTTTTTACTTAGGAATGATAACTTAACTACCAACAAAATAGATAAATTTAATAATATCAAGAAATTATTCCAATGCTGCTTAGATCATGACTATCCTTTTAACTTCTTAAGAACATATATTCATCACAAATACATTAATCGTCTTGCTATTTCTGATTTCAAAACCACCATACAACAATAGGATTTCAAAGTCAGCATTTTAGTGGTTTTGCTGTGAAGATTCTGTTTTAACACTCTTCACACAGTTTATTTTTTAAACACCCTTCTTAAAAATCCTATAATATGAAAAATTTCTACATTTTTAGCAACCAAACCAAATTTCTACATTTTGACAACCAACCAATTTTCTACATTTGTGACAACCAACCAAGTTATAGCCTACTAAATTTGAATGTAATCTTTCTTGGTGTCTTCCTTACAAGTTGGTATAAAGGATGCGTTTAAGTGCAATTTAGATTTTTATCACAACATATATAAGCTTTCCATCGGTTTCAAGAGTGTTAGATCTCCTGGAGTAGGCTCTGTGAGCAGAAGTTTTAAAATCTTTTTGGAAGAATCCTTTTACTGGGTAATTCTTTTGATATTTTTCTGCTTAAACATTTTGGGAGAATTTTTGCTTAATAGTAGTCGGTTGTTCTTTCATATTTCTATGAGATTTTTTATACTTTGGATTTTTTATATTTTGGATTTTGTATACTTTAAATTTCTATTTATTTTATTTTGGTCTTTCCTACCGAGTTGCAAAGGGGGAAGGTTGGCGCCTTCAAACTAGTTTAACCCCACTTATTCGGTCCTAAGTCCGAAATTGCATTTTGACTCGCTAGGGTCTTATTTGTATTTCATTAGATTTGATCTTATTTTTTTCCCCCTGTTATGTACTATTTTTATATAGATTTTTTCCATATATATATATATATATATATATATATATATATATATATATATATGATAATGTACGATGATTTTAAGGGAGACTTCAATATTAATTTTTCAGATGATAAAAATCTACCTCTAATTGAATTTTTAAATGAAACACTTAATTTAAATATGTCCAATGATCGAAAACTCAGTACTACAAAATATAAACGTCGATCGATGCAGTTTTTAAGCGATACTTAGATAAATTTGAATCAAATATTTTCCTTTCTTACTTTAGTTACCATACGCCTATTGTATCTTTTTTAGAACAAAATGAAGTAATTGAAAGTAAAAAAGTCTAAGTATTGTTGAAATTAATGATGACAATGATGCAAACAATTAAAATGTTAAAAATCAAGTACATTGAAATTTAAGTAAATACAAATACTATCCATAAATAATATGATTGTATATTAATTGTTATTTCAATTGAATTGTATTTATATTTTGTCATGATCTTGTACAGCCCGTAATATAGTTGAATAATAAAAAAAACATATAAACAGGCATTTAGTTGTTGCTCGGAGTGTCAATAGATATGAAAACCAGATTGATGTTGATAATTTTAATTCAAACATGAAATTTCAAATTTTATACTAAAAGTTCTAAGTTTTCACTTCTATCGGCAGTCTCTATAACTGCAAATTTTTTCATACTGTTTTAAGGATTCATTACACAAAATTTTTAACGATGAGTTGCTTCTGCTGAGAAGAGATGAGCTGTTGAAGGTGTTTTCAAAAATCCACCCAGAAGAGGGTTACAGGGCGTTATAAATAAAAAAAAACCCTTTTTATCAGCTATTAGACCTTTAGATTTTAAATTTAACATTATGGTATTTTTGTTCAGCTGAGATATGCAAAAAAGTTTATTTTTTGTTTAATTTGCAATTCATGTAAAATTAAATCATTAAAAAATTATTTATCCTTCAATCTGTATTGTTTAATTTTTCAATTCATCCGTAAGAACGGGTATACCAGCTATAGTTCTATGTAAAAGACAAAAAACAAACATTTTTTCCTTTAAAAAAACTCATAGGTATTCCTTGAAAATTAACTTATAATAGTTTTATCACTTAATTAATTAATAATTTTACTTTTGGCTTTCAGATATTTTGAACCACTTTCAAATGAATTACGTTGGGTGTTGACTGCAACTCCACGCCATTGGATTTGGGGTTCCAGATAAGATACGAATCCTCTCAACGTAGCCTGGAGGGTTCATGAAGCATTTAAAGTCTTAGAAGCATATCAACCGACAAACTAGATGGGTGTGGACTTAAGATATCATTTATAAAATGCCTATACCTAGACTTAGAATGATAAATCTACTTCACCAAGACAATAAATTTCCCAATTGGATTGATCAATATAAGGCGAAATTAATAGTTGTGTTAAATATAATTCGTTGTGTAAGAAATTTATAAAGCTCATTTTCTAAAGTTGTAATTCTTAACGATTCATGTTCGTGTTCCAGATTTAGGCAAAATAATCTACTTTCCACCCTATATATAAGAGAAAAGATGAATAAAAAAACGTTCTGAAAAAATTAACCATACAATGATTACAAGTATAAGATATAATGATTATCCAAGTTTCCATTAAAGAACATTACTTGAATGTTATTTCCGGAGACTTGAACATAACAGTTAAAAAGTTAAAAAAGCAGTATACATACAGATACAGGTTATAGACATATGATCTCAAATTGTAATTTAAAAGTAAAACATCAAATTTAAAAAATGTGGAGAATTCGGCTATAAATATTGTTAC
Organism: Trichonephila clavata; assembly: GCA_019973975.1. NCBI lineage: Eukaryota > Metazoa > Arthropoda > Arachnida > Araneae > Nephilidae > Trichonephila > Trichonephila clavata. The sequence continues at coordinate 26,491 of BMAO01031807.1, forward strand.
TAATTATATTAACATTAAAATTCTTCTCAAATTTTGGTTACTGAAAGATTTAAGGAATTTAAATTACAGGATTGGATACGAAATTGCAGTTGAATGCATAAAATTATTAGTTATAAAAAAATGAAAAATGTTGTTATTTTAAAAATATTTGTAAATTTTACCGTACCTTAAAAATTATTATAAATTTTACTGTAACAAATACTGAATGAACAGTTTTTAGGATAATAATGCTTTTTCACAATCGAAGTTTCGTAATAGAGAAGTAAATAATCCCACTTCTGTTTTATATTTATAAAAAAATTAGAAATATATATTATAAACTTTGCCTAGTTAAATATCTGCATATCTTCTTAAGCTCTAAACATTATTTGTAAAATAATTTCAAATTTAATAGTGTCACAAATGGTTTTAAGACAAAAAAATAAATCAAATAAAATTTTACAAATTATATATTGTAACATAATGTAGATAAAACTAACATTCCCCCCCCCCTGCTCTTCTTTGAGGTTTTGCTATTTATTATGTATTTGAGCTCCCGATCTTTTATTTTCCGTATTGTGATATCAATATATATAGTATGAAAAATAAATATAAACATAGTATAAAAACAAACCTACAAAACAAAAAATGGATAAATAATGGACCTTGATAATCAATAACAACAAACCAAAATATAAGTAAACATATAAAAAGTCAGTTGAGAGAAATTAAAATACTTTCTAGAGCTGTCACCGACTTAGAGCGGAAAGTAGGATTAGATTTGCTGTATAAGATCCCAACCTTTCCCTTCAACAAAAAACTTCCACGCAATGGTGCAAGAGAAATTACAGAAATAAACAAGTTTGGAAATGGTTAAGCCTAGTAACAGCACGTGTAACCTTACATTACTATAACAAACAATTATCTAACAGGAATGGCTATTATAAAATTGTTCAAAATTTCGTAATAATACACACTATAATCCAACCTATATACCATAACTTACCAAAAATCTGTATATATACTCTTATCCATCTCTTGATAATTAGTACATAGATAATTTGTCTCGAGAAGGAATTGGTTTACTGTACTGAAAAAAAATCAAACGAAGAAATTTCTTTACTTTTCCTTTTCTAATAAAATTATTTCAATCTCTAATTCCAAATTTTCTTTTAATATTAAATTAAGATTTTCTTTCCATTTGAATGACTAGAAAATATGAATCTTACAAAGTCCAAATTAGTAATGTAGAAAAATTTTGAAACATTTTCGCTATGGGTTTCCAAAAAATAATCTACAATGAAAAATTTTCAATTAAACTTTATATTTGATCTGTTTCATTCTATTTAAGAAAAATCTGACAGAAAGACTTCAAGTGAGGTGTATTGATAATCTTATGAAAGATTTAGTAAATTGTAACAATGAACAAATAATATAAAAAAAGAATTTTAAGTCAATTCCTACTTTGAATGGATGAATAGAAAGTATTTTATTAACGATTGAAAATCTGAACAAGATATATATATATCTTGTTCAGATATATATATATATATATATATATATTATTTAATTCATAACGATACACAAAATACTTATAAAATCTTAAATAACTAGTCAAGACAGTTTGCATTAATGTAGCAATGCACATCCGGTCTGGCTAGTTTGGCTGAAAAATCGGTTTTCGACGACAACTTTTGTCATTGTCTTAACAGTTGCTTTGTTACAGCAATGGAGATAAATCTAAGTTGGCGTCGAAAACTGGTAATTAAAGTAATTTTATTAATTAACTGATAATTAATGAATTAATATTTGAAAAACTATACTAACATCAAGTGTCATCCTTTACAAAGTTAAAAAAATTTATTTGAACCTGATTGGATGAATAGAAAGAATTTTATTAACGATTGAAAATTTGAACAAGCTAAATATATATATAAATAGAGAAAATGGGAGCTATAGTAGGAATACTGAAAAAAGAAGAAAACATGTTCTTTTATTTAATACATTTCAATTGAATTTATATGAAATCGAGCGAAACAATTAATAAATAAATTCAATACATAGTAAATAAAAGTATTTTATTTAACATACAGAAATATTACTGTAAAATAGACCTATACCAAAATATACATACTTAAAAAGTGTATTATTTCTAGCTTTTGTAATATCATTTTTATTTAAAAGTTCTTGAATTTCTGGTGGTTATTATCGGGATTGTGTCTTCCATAATTAATATTTCTAAAAATTCACTTTTTCTTTTCAGATTGAAATTCTGTTTTCCACTTAACGATTTAAAATATAATATTCAAAAAACACTTTTAGAAAAATCTCATTAACTTTTTTAAAGAGAGAGATTACCATTTGAGTAAATAAATTTAAAATGTACCGCATTTGACAAATGAAATTATTTGAGACAAATAATTATAGCGTTCGAATATAAATCAACCAGCTGAGGTTTTGTATTTTTTTATTATTATTATTGTTCTCGGTTTTAAAAACCTGTACTCACGTTTCCTTTTTTTTTAAATTTGTTTAATCTTGAGTAATAATTACTTGTGGAAAGCTTATTCTTTATTGCAATTAAAATTGAATAGTAATCTCAAATTAACTTTTTGTTTCGCGTTTATTTTTTATATTCACATCGTTAAAATTTTATTCATTTTTCAGATCCTTTAATACTGCCCAGGCTTAAAATCTTTATTCAATAACCTTTTTTAACATAGGAAAGTTTTAATAAAATAAGAGTTTTTTTTCGTATCAGATAACTTAATTTATTATTTTCTAAAATGTAATATAATTAATAGTAAGAAAATCTAAAGCTTTTGTTATATTACTAAATTTATTAGTTCTGATGTATAAGATTAAAACTGAAAGTCTAATCTAATTTATTCTAAAAAGGGGGAAATAACGTATTTAGTTTTAGAAATTAGTTTTTAGTTTTTTAATACAGAATAAATAAGAATTTTATACTTACATTTGGAACAAAGAGGTGCAAAGTAGATTAATATTACATTAAGAAAAGAAACATTTTTATTTATCTAATAATTAGACTATTACGAGTGACTGGAAATCTTTTATCATAATACCTTTAAATTATATCAATATAAATTAGAGTAAACAAAAGGGTATAAAAACACTTTCTTTAGTAACTGAATAGAGAAATGAATTAAGAATAATTATACTATCAAGCAAATATTTACTAAATTATATATATATATATATGAAAGTGAAATATATCATATATTTTCTTCATTACTAAGTCAACATTCCATAACTTTATACTAAATATTGAAACACCATATGTAGTTTGCAGGACAGCATTGATTGAATTTTTATTGGAAAATATTTTCTCCATTAACAATAGTTATTCAAATATTGAGCAAATATTGGAACTTAGCTCATGTTATAAAATGTCTGGTAGACCAGACAGTTTATCACAATACATGTTACTCTAACATTTGGCGTGAATATTTACATTGTGTATCTTGTTTTTACTAACAACATATATGTTCTAAATGATATTTTTTAAAGTATTAATATGGCTGTTTAAATAAGCTTATATAATGCTAATACAAAATATCTGCAGAATAATTAGTTATTCTTTTACTCCAAAATCATCAATTTTCTTTCTGAGCAATACTTTTCCCTTTTACTATGAAATAAAATGTAATAAAGGCAATCTAAAAATATGTTTCCTTAAAATAAAACAATAATAAAAATATACAAATGAAAGAACTTACGCGATAGAGTGAATTTTTACTATAAAACACAACAGAATTCGATTACTAGTATAAATCCATTATTATCCAACAGTTAATATCTGAATTAAATTGAAATACTTTTATGAAGTATTTCTGATATTAAATTATAATTTAGTTTAATATAATTTGTAAAGTTTCAAAAATAACATTTATTATTTTATACACTTGTTATAAACTTGTAATATTAAATAGTGAGGCATTTTTTTGTGTAACAAAGAAAGTTTATATCACAGTTTAGAATTTCAAAACTCCAACACATTTAAAGTCTATGATTTATTTTTGCTTACAAACTGTTGTTAAATTTCAAAATATTTTCCAGGGGTAAGAAATGACTTCTCTCAAAATAACAATTTGTTTAATATCCTATTTCTGAGATAAATATATAATATAATTTTATATACATGTATATTCTATTTGAATTCTTATTTAGCAAAAGGAAAAAGTACATGAATGATATTCCTGAATTTGTAGTTTTTAAAACTGTAAAGTATATTCCTCTTCTGCTTAAATCCGAATAAAAGCCAATGGAATAATTTTAAAAATACTCCAGGAGATATTTATTATTACATTATCAAAATGTATTCAAAGAGATATGATTGAAAAATAATTAATTTTCTATACAATAAACCACCACTGAATTTCCTTAACAAGGTAATTTCTTTGATGAAATTCTATTCATTAGGTTTGCAATGTCACCTGATATCATAAGGAAAATTTCCTACAATGTGGAAGAAATCAGTAATTAGGCTCTCAAACAATTTATGTGCTTTAAAAGTAATAAAATTTAACCAAATTTAGTAATTCTTAACCGTAACAATGCCATTGTTATTATAGTGCTCGAAGCTTTATATATATATTGCTGGCTTTATTTTATTTTTATCAAATGCTAGTCATTCTTTGTATCTTATTCCAGAACACGTAAAACCTTTATACTCTAAAATAACTTTCCTTGACACGTAACTTCCATTGAGAAACTATGTTTGCAAAAGAAATTTAGTATGCATCATCATTATGTTTCCCAAATGTTTATTTACTTCAAGAATTTTATTATGTAGTGTGAAGGGTTTCAAAGCGCTTTTCTTTCGGTCGGTGGTCTTTACTTAAAATGTTTGCTAAGAAATGTATTCAAATAATTTTCCCTTCATGCAAGTTTTTAAAACTATGCTATAATTTATAATTATCGCAAATTTTCGCTAAAGTTGTAATGTTGTTTAATTAGCTTTAAAATGTTTGTTTATTAACATTTCTTTCTGATTTGCATATATTATTTAAATAATCAATGTTAAAGAGGTTTCTATTTAAGTGAAAAAGAATTATTTTTAAGGTATCTGACTACTTTCAGAACCTTGGTTTTGCAAAAGCGTTTTAAATGATAATCTTAATGTTAAATCATTTTGGTCTTCAGTGTCTCTAGAATTAGAATATACAAAACTGTTTAAAGAATATTTTTACAAGAAAAAAGGGTTAACATATTTTAGAGACATTCTTCTTTATGAAGAATACTTCTTCTATGATAATAATATTTTACCAAAATATATCTAAGATTTCTTTACAGGGCCTTAACTAAGATTTTTTTAAAAATTTATATACATTTTTGTCAGTGTTACTATCAACTGAAATATTAACTGGTGTTTTTGTAAAATTTTTCTATATATATAGGCTAAATATTATTGTTATAGAAGCATTTTTCTTAAGAGGATAATGTTTTGAAAACATGTTCTTCTTTCTTCAATTTTGGGGGTTTTTTAAGTATTTTTTCCTTAAATAATATACTTAAAGGCGATATGGTACCCTAAAAATCATTAAACAGTTGGAAACTTTTTATTGGCTTATTTGATACCTCAAATCCTTATAAACATGCCTGCAAAATTTCAAAAATTTGCCTCCATTTTTATCAAGTTATGGAGCAATGTTTGATGCTGGACAGCCACTACCACACCCACATTGCATATTATCTGCTAGAAAAGAGCCTGATAAAAAATGAGTTAATTATTTTTCTACCGCGCGTAAGTGAGAATGACATTATATATGCAGTAACAAATCATTTCAAGAAAAATTGTGCAATTCATGCAAAAATTCTAGTTCGTCTACTGTTTATTGAAGAGCAATGATTTGGTCAAGATTTAAAATTTGTGCGTGCTTTTTATGATATTATTATGAATGAAATTAAAACTTCAAAACGAATTCTCCCAAAGCACAAATACTAAATCTCATTTTGATAACTCAGATAATTAAAAACCTAATTCGCAAGAATGGAAAAACTCTCCCATTTTTATATATTTGTTTTTGGTGGTATAAATATATCCCATGTGTGGGAAATTCAACCCTTTTTTTCAATATTTTATGATATTTATTTAAGCAAATGCACATATGCAGTTCTTAGATTTTAATATATTTTACCTATAAATTGTTGTTTCATTTTGCTTTGATTCGTGTACAATATTTAACATGCGAAGGCTTTTAAAATCATGGAAATAAAAAATAAATGCATAAACATCTTTTGCACATGTTGTGCATTAGCTCTGAGAATGGAATTAACTCTGAAGTGTGTGTATTTATTTATTTTTTATAATTATTAAGATAAAGTTTTATGAAATATTGATCTTTCATTCGTTTTTTTTCTATATATTCATTATGGCAGTATACTGTTTAATTGTTCTACATTTGTGCAATTTTTTATGGTAAGCAGTTTTAAGTAAGCTAATTAACATTTCATAAAAGTTTCAGACTATTCGATAAATATTATATCACGCTATTCATGGAATGAAAACTTCAAACTCATATTTCTCCATGTTGAATTTTTGTGCATATACTGTTTTTCAAAACCCTATGACTTTTTTGATAATTGAAGTATGGGTTTGAAATTTTTTATACATGTTCTGAAATGTATGTTTTATAAAACTGTGAATAGAATTAGCTCTAACATGTTTAGTACTTTTTCTAAAAAATTTCAAAATCAAAATTAATGTTTTTTTTAGAATTTTTGGAAGTTTAACTATAAAAAATTAATAAAAAATTAAAGAGCAGCAGCAGAAAAAATCCCATGTACATTTTCATGTAGTATATAATAAAGTACTTGGAAAAAAATTTTGAAAGAAAAGAGACATATTTAAAAAAGCCTTAGGGATTTAGAAAATGATTGAAAAGTTCAAAAAATTTCAATTTTACAAACATTTTGCATTAAATTTAAAAAAATTTGTATGGAATTATTATTAAATATTAACCTTTATAAAATACAATTAAAACCAAATATTAAAAATTAAAAAATTTGTGAAGATGGTACCATATCGCCTTAAAACAATTTTATAAATGTATTCTAATTCAAAGACATTAAATAACAAACAAGTTTTCATTTACACTTTTTTTCGAAATCCTGGTTCCAAACGAAGTCAGATATCTTAAATAGAATTTTTGAAGCACAAGTGTAAATTCTCTCAAAACTTCCAGTCGTACTTGTATTTTAGTAAAGCAGCATGTATTAATTTTCGAAATTATTATTTCCTCTACATACGAATTTTTACCATCAACACATTCTTAAAACAAAGAAGTCGTCTAAGAAAATTGATTTAGCACATTGTATGTAATCCTTTAAACAGAATAATAGCATAAATATCAATGAATAAATATTTGTAGAATAGAAATTATTGTAAAAATATATAATTAAAATAAATATTTAAAGGAACGATTCAAATATTCCATGAAGAACTAATAATTACACACATAATAAAAATAATTTTTTCTAATGAGAGATCGGTTAAGCCGAATGATAACAACTAAATACTTATTATGTATATTGTAGTATTTTATGACACAAGAAAATTCTGTACATAAATCTGTGTATCAAACATTTGCTTCAATTTATAATTTTTATACATAAATAATTAGAGAGCACATATTTGCGGATTTTAGTTTAGTTACACAATACAATATTAAAATAACTGAAATATTGTAGAAAAGCAGTATACAGACTGTATTAAACAATTTAAAGAATCCCAACCATGCTACATTAATAGTTACACAATAATTAGCTATTCTATTTAAAATCCATTGAAAAAATTCGCAGAAGAATCTAAAGAATTCGATGAGAACAATTTTTTCAATGATCCTTCAATGAACAATTACTGTAATTAAATGTTAGCTCCATTAAAAACGTATTTAATTCAGCTTTCTTTAACACTATTAAACTTTTTCATATTTTAAATAAAATATGCATTTCTAATTTCTTTTTAAAGTTACTCTTCAAGTGTATATTAATGGAAAAATAGTGTTCAAAAATTGCTGCTAAATACATATCTAATATTAAAATTCAAAAAGTTATTTAATCTCGCAATAAGAAAAAGAATCATTTATAAATATCTGCATTTAAGAGAAGTTTATTATAAAACATTTTTTAACATAAATTGAAAGACTCACCCTAATATCGTAGAGTTGTGTGTGTGTGTTTTTTTAAATAGTTGTAATTGAAATACATACATCTAATCAAAAATCGCGTTGATGTTCCAAATTTATTTTTACAGGTCGTTTCATTTTATTTTCGCAAACGATAATCATCTTTTTTCTTCTTTCTAAGTAGTACACTTTTATCTAATTAAAAGAAAATATGAAATATTTCTTTTATTTTTCAAAAAATACTCGCATATATATCATAGTTTTATATCAAGAAATATAATAATTTTCTTTTTTTTTTCTTTTTTGTTTAAGTCTGATGAATTATAAAAAAAAAATTTCTAAGTACAAAATGAGGAAATAATTCTGGAATTCATGTTTTTAATACATATTTTTTAAATATTTCTAGAACTGTTATGGTTTAAATTCCTCCGAGTATAATTGTATAAGAAATTAAAAATAGTAAATTAACTAGAAATTCATAATGAATATTATTTTAATCAATTTTATTTATTACATAAATCAAAAAAAATTTAATGGAATCAGAATTCCCAAAATTTACGATGTCCGTATTCCTAATTTAGGCAACCTAAGGTGTATCAGTTTACTATCAACTTTGGTTAAATGTTTTGAAAGAATCATTATCAACAGAGCGGCCTGGCGTTTACACAAAGATAATTATTTTAATAAAAATCAATTTGGTTTATGCCTCAAAAAAGTACCGAGGATGCCTTGATGAATCTTAATGAAATTTTCATTTTAATAATTGAACTATCAATTTCTATTACAATATAAATTTAGTTTTTTAGATCTTATAAATTATTCACTGATTTTTAAAATTATTTAAAGGGGTATAATTCCAATGTAATTGCAAGAAATATAAATAATACAGAAGGTCGTTCGTACTTTATGGGAACAATTTTGTAATTAATTTTCTCAATTGCATTTTCAGATAAAACTTTAGCAACTCCAGATTAATTGTCTGATAATTTTTCCTTTCATTGGAATGTAAAACAGAATATTTATTCAAAAAATGGCTCCTGAAATAGATATAGGGCTCAAAGATTATGTAACCGTGCTTTCCAAGGAGAAATATTCGTATCAACAAGTTATAAAGCGGTGCAAAAATCTCGGTTATTGCATTTCACAAAAGGTATTTATAATTTATTAAATCTGAAAGAAAAAATGTCTAGCTGAAAGTAAAATGGAAAACCTGACCATAAACCCTCATCCTAATACTGTTCGAACGCAGACAACTATCAAGAAAGTGAAGTGTCGGATCCTAAAAGAAAATCTGCGGAATCAAAGATTAATTGCATCGAATTAATAATGTCTTCCCGCACTGTAAGTAATATCATTTATAAGGATAGAAAGTTAAAAAAGATGTGTAAACCTAAATTTATTCTACTTTTGCCGAAACATATTGCTGAAAGAAAAGAAATTATAGAAATTTATATAAAATCATCTAGATGCTGAAAGATGGAAATATGTGGTAACACTCGATGAGTCATGGATATATTTAAGTGACTGCCTTAAAAGAATATCAATTTTGTATTGCTCAACTGATGAGGATAACCGTACGAAATAGCGTCGTCAGTGTACAGTAATGTTCTCAAAGGAACTACTGATTTTTACTGGATTTCTAACGGCAAATTAAAAATCAAAAAAGTCTCAAGTAAAGCAAAATTTATTCACTCTAATATCAGCAGAATATTTTAGAACAAATTTTTGAAAAAGAAATCCCAACCTTATATGGGTAGGACAATGATAAAATTGAACTCCATATGGACAGAGCCTCTAGTCAAATGCCCCTTATTTATCAAAGAAAGAACAAGAAGCATAAATAAATTGCATCTGATTTGATTAAATACCTGTAAAATTACCTTACGCTTCTCCAATCGACTTTTGTGCTTTCGATTTATTAAAACGAGCTTTAGACATCGAAGAATACAGAACAGACTTTGAAAAAATGGTTCAAGAGGAATGTAGTAAAATTGGAAATGAAAATTTCGAGCTAAAGCTATTATCAAAACCCATGGTTATCAGATAGAAGCAAATTGCTACAAAAAATACTGCATTTACAGGTAAAAATTAACTATCAAAATTGTTTCCATAAAGTGCAGATGACCATCTGTACGACGCGGGCTTTCAAACACTTGTTACAGTGTAAAGACTACAGAAAGAAACATTTTGTAACTTTTTTTACGAGATTTGAATCTGAGATCTTGTACGTTGGTTAAAAACATGATTTTGAAGATGAATATAAGTATCAAACAGAACAGAAAGCTTTCTCAAACTATTGATAAATCAGTAAAAGAATATATATTCAAAGGTATATACTACTTTCGCCTTTATATATAAATCACTCCTTTCTCTTTCTCTCTCTGAGAATTTGGAAAAAGATTTATGGTTTCGCTTTCACATAATAATGAATTATAAACTAAAAATTATAGTCTTTTTGTTCATTTATCAAAATATTTAATAAAGATTTATAATCTTCTATTCCTGGATTTCCTTTAACAAAACTATAAATGCATAATATTTCAATGAATTCTACCTATCCAGGGGACTCAGACATTTCAATAATCCAAATCCACTATAAAAAGAATACATCACTCCTGAAGTCAATTCGAGTTCTTTTGTATAATTTTTTTTCTCTTCTTTCCCGAATTCCAAAAGCTAAAATAAATGCATTGAAAAATATCCTGAAAAATGGGTTCTTTGAAAAATATATACGTTTGATTCGGAAAAAAGAATGTTAATACGTTATTTTGCTGTTGTGATACTCTTCCATAAAAATCCGCCTTTCATTTTAGCAAAAATAAAATTTCAATAGAATGCAGCTCATTGTAGAAATGAAATATAACAGTGCACAACGAAGAAAAATTATTTTAGCTTCAAGCGCAAACTGAATTCAAAGTCATTTTTCAAACTGCGATCACTAAAAAAAATATATCTTTTGTCAATGAAAGTTGATATCTGGAATAAATTCGGGTGTTATTGTTACAGAACGAATGAGTTGCAGAATGTGTGATTCATAATAAAGTTATGGTATTTTTTATTAATTCTCTTTATTTTAAAAATAAATACTTTAACCTTCAGTGATGAAAAAAGTTCTCTTCTCTAGTTTCCTATTTTATTACTGTGAAAGTACTTCTATTTTTAGAAGATTTTTAATACCATGGATTACTGTGTGCTAGACATTTTAAATTTCTGGCTTATTATATTATTTTTCTGGTTCGCTTTATACATTCTATATTCTCTCAGATAATGATTTAATTATATGTGGCTTGGGATGTTGGTTGAAAAAAATTGTACAACTATATATTAGCGGATACGTTTCAGATGACAGGTTTTTGGTTAAATACTATTAGGAAACCTCCAGAATTGATGAGATTTTAATAATACGGAGCTTGCATATCTATATAAGTATAAAAATTTGATCAACCTTAAAATTTCGTACGTGTTGTTGCAGCCAGAATATATAAACTTTTATTTTATTTCTAATGGGGTGCGGATTGGTGTTTACCATTGAAGACCTAGTACATTCTCGGGGAGCTGGTATCTCTTTTTAATGCAGCACCCTATAGGCGGATACCAATCGCCTCAGGTAATTTTGACGCCCAGTTTAGTCCACAGGGGGAAGCACCTGAGCTCTGACGATGCAAACCTGTACTAGGACGTCCTGTCCTAGTACAGGTACAAACCTGTACTAGGACAGAAACCTGTAATTTTGACGAGAGCACCCAAGTCAAACAAATACTCTAGGGATCTTTTACATGTCATATAATCATACGATATGTCCGCTGTTGATTTTTTGCATCGTGAAAATCCACCGACTTGGGCCGGGGTCGAACCCACAAACTTGGATACAGAAGGCCAGCGACAAACCAACTTTGTAATCTTGTGGATAACTTTGAAATAAATATATAACCTTGGATAATAAATATATAACCTTGAGGATAGAAAATCAGACCAATACCTAATATGATGAAAGAAGTAAGGAAGCATCTCATTTTGTTATTCTAAATTAAAATCATCACTTTTAGGGAGCTAACACACGTTAAATCTATCAGTCTTGACGTGGGCATTGCATAATGTGGAGAATGAGGTTCCTCCTCAGGTGACAACCACGTGTGTGTCTAACCCTGATTCAGAATTACGAAGTGCATTGGCTATTTTAAGTGGGACTTTAAATCAGGCAGAAATAAGCAAACATAAAGGTTTAACATAAAACACAGCGTGATTTTTCTTTCGCTCTATTTTCTAGGGTTTGCAATCCCGGGATCAGGATTGGACTATTTATTAAAATTACTTACACATTAACAAAGTTAAAATTGCGTAATAAAACTAAAAATATAATTAAAATTGGTTTAATATTAATTTTATTGTGTGCGAAACAAATAAAACTAATTAATTCTTCATAAAAAAAAAACAAATAAAAATAGTACATAATGAAATTAAAAAACATTTTTCTTCATTTCTTGTGTTTCTGTAAACAAGCTTTCAAGAAACACAGCTCGTCCAGCATTTCATCGTTAAAATTTCTTCTTATTTTTTCTGCAAAATATTTTGCCGAAGAAAATGCTCGTTCGGATTCTATACTAGTAGGTGTTATTGTCATAAAATAGAAGTATCTTCTTCTTATGTAGTCACCACGTCTCCCTCCATTTTCAAAAAAGAGATATTTCTTTCTTTGAATTTTTGATGCCAGTGTCTCAAATCTAATCGACTGCATTGGTGCATAACTTTATCTAGTTCTTCTTATACACTTAAAAGTTTTTGTGTATAAATTGATCCCCAGATATTGAATCAGAATGTGAATCAATTTCAAGTGTTACCTTGTTCGAAAAAGAAGATCCAGTTGCATGAACTGTTTCTAATGCAATGGGATTTGAAGTGTCTCAAGTCTTTCAAGCAGGTCCCCTATTAATTAAGGGCATTTAATTGAAGAAGGAACTGTGACAAATTCTATTCTTGAGATGTTGCTTATATTATTGTGTAAGTATTGCATTGCGCCACTTAGATCTGCGCAACGTTCTTCCGTACGAGAAATGAGAGTTGCATATAATTTTTTACTTATAGCACTTACAATTACATACAAAAAAATTCTACGTACATATTTCATAAACAAAACAAATTTTCTAAGAATTAAATTCTTAGAAAATTTTGATGAGAAAGAAATTTTAAAATATAGTACAGACAAAAATTAAATCCCGGGAATAGTTATTTTAATCCCGGGATTTCGGGATTGAAAAAAACACCAGGAACCCGGAATCCCGGGACCACAAACCCTGTTTTCTCTTTTTTTGTAAGAAAATGATAGAACTTGTGAGTTTGTGTTCTTGTGCAGAAAATATACGTGATCAATATCAATCTCTTTCTATATTCCTTTACATGTTAGTTCTCACACAATTAGGAGGTCTTTGTACTGTAGAGTACGTTTAATTTTGCATTAGTTTCGGTATCTAGTGCTGTTAAAGCTCTGCCTTTTTTCCAATTTATATAGCTTATCTTTTAACGAACATTTTGATATGTACTTTTCGGAGTTAGTAATAAACAAGAACAAAAAGTTCAATTTTTTAATTGTTTACACATTTTTTAATCAAATGATAATCAAATTGCTCCTTTTTGCACACTTTGAGATATGATGAGAGTATTTTCAATACAATGTCAAGTAGTTTTTATATTTAAGCCTTAAGAGAAAATTTGTTTGTATATGTTGTCTAGATTAGCAAGAAATAAAGCAGAAAAAATATTCAAGCATTATTTTGATTATTATTTTTAGTAGGCAAAATAATTATATCGAATTTAATTCCACAATAAAATTTTATTTAAAAACTTTTTAATCACGTTTTCGTTGTTTTTGTGAATTGGAACTTGACGATAAAACATAAGAGGAATGGCAAGAATCTGAATTCTTTCACATACATTTTTTGTGACAATATAAGATCTTAATTACATTATCTTAGCTGCAACTATTTTATGCTCCAGCAGTTCTCCATTATTTTTATTTTGCAATCCACGAATAAACGTTCTAACTAAGGTTGTTGTTGTTTTTTTTCTTATTTAAATAACATGTCTTTTCATGAAAGTTGTTTAATAGAAACTTCCTTGAAATAATGACAACATTGGAATTTTTTATAATAACTGAGGAATATTTCTGAATATATTTTGATCAAAATTTAACTATGGGTAAAACATATCTAAGAGTTTACAGAAAATAGCATATGGTTTAACTTTTCTTCACTCCGTAGAGCTGCATAATGCCTTTTTTTAAAAGAATCCTGCTTAATAATTGTTCATTAAACAATTTGCAATAAAATCCATCGTGTTCAAATTTTTAAACCATTTTTATTAATTTTAAATTTTTTAACGATCTTTGGATTAAAAATCAATTTAAATAATATTGAATTCTTTTATTTATATTTTTAAGCATCCATAGGATTATACTGATGTCGAGTACAATTTATAATGGATTTTTATTGGAATATACTTCTTTTTAAGTAGAGATCCCATTTAACGTAAATTTCTAGTTCAACTAATGCCCTTTGTCCACACTTTTCATCAAACAGTCAGAGGAAAAGCACGAAAAAAAGGGAATTATACTATAATGAATTATATTCCGATTCATAAAAGAACATAATATTGTGTTACGTTTACTTCTAAATTTTGGAACTCTTACAATAATATTTACCTGCTAAAAGAAAAGTGTTTTATATAAAAAAAACCACTTTATTTCTAGTCTACTAATCAAATGCTGTCTCTTATTTTGGTTGCTTCATTAAATGTGACATTATTGTGTCGTTTGCATAGCATTTCTTCCAGTGAATCCATCTTAATTTATAAAAATTGTTAAATATGCGAAGTGATTCAAACTAAATGTCCCTTGCTAGATGTGAAGCTTGGAAAAGATACCAATGTTGTAAATTACACTTATTTCTACTGTAAAATTATCTCCAATTACTATAGTAACTGAAACAAATTTAACACGTATATATAGAGTACGCCGAAATAGAACTTTTTATCAAGTTTGTAAATTAATTTACTGTTCTTTCTTTCAATTTCTGTTATTACTATTTCGAATACCTCAGACTGAAAAGTTTACTTCCTAAATTATTTGTAATGCAATAATTAGTTAAATAAAAAGAACTGTTGAGTTCTTATATTGTCTATGTGAATCAGTCATTATATTAAATCCTGAGAACAACTTCTCAATTAGATAACAATATAAACGCTTCAATAAGACACTCCACACATCTACTTACTAGAAGTTTTTGAGTAGCTTGAGTTTAGAGCTAAATTATTTTATATTTCTTAATTTTTTTCATCTGGATTTTCAAGATGCATGAAACACCTATTCACGTAGTAAATAAATTCTAAGAAATTGTAATTTTCCGTGTAATTAAAAGGTCAAATATTAGAATACACAATAAACAATAACACAAACAAACAATACAAAAATACAAACTGATCTAAAACTAAAAATTTCGAAATGAAAGAAAATATATGAATTCTCCTTTATTAAATTCAATAAAAAAATTTAAATATTTTGATTTCTTAATTTTAAAAAAATGTATTTATTTAATTATTTTATTATATTGATTATAGCTTCAGTTATAGTTATCTACGGACATATGCATAGTTCCTTTTGAAATCTCAGATTTGAAAAACACAACGTAAACCAAAGGAATGTTGCGAAAAAATTTCCTTAATCTTAATGGCTCAAGCTTATTTTCTTAAAAAATATGAGACGTTAGCAAGACTTGCGGAAATACTTCAAGAAAACTTAAGATGACTCAGATGAAAATGAGTTTAAAATTACATATTCACCCTTATCTAAATCTCATCTTAAAGAGATTCAACACACACTTAACGTAAAATAAAGCGAGCACTTTCTTCAAGATACTTCAGGAAATGAAGATTGTTGCCCACACACATTTATGAAATTCTCTTACAATGAAGCTAATAATTTAGACTTCTTGAGGAATGAATAATAATAAGGGAAGATAAATTTAAAGTTATTTAATGAATATATCTACTAAACCAAAGTTGAAATAAATTTAAACTGCAAAAATTCTACTCATCATTGTTTCTTTAATTCTTCGTATAGAATAAAAAATTTAAGGATGAAACGAAATATTTATCTACAAGATAGCAAAACGTATTTTTATTTCGATGACTTTTCAATTCCTACTATTAGCTCACTCTCTCCCTATATATATTTATTTGTTTATTTATATATCTTGTTAAAATTTTCAATCGTTAATAAAATGCTTTCCATTCATCCAATCAAGTTCAAATATTTTTTTAAACTTGCAGTGCATGACACTTGATGTTAATGCAGTTTTTCAAATATTAATTCATTAATTACCTGTTTTCGACGCCAACTTCGATTCGTCTCCATTGTTGTAACAATGTCTGTTAAAACAATGACAAAAGTTGGCGTCAAAAACCAGTTTTTCAGTCAAACTAGCCTAACCGGGTGTGCATTGTTACAACAATGCAGTCAAATCATGCTCTTTTTCAATCCTACTATAAGTCCACTCTCTCCGTATATATATATATATATAAATATATATATATCTTGTTCAAACTTTCAATCGTTAATAAAATACTTTCTATTTATCCTTTCAAAATAGGGATTGACTTAAATTTTTTTTGTATGACTTGTTTTTCATTTATTCATAAACAAAATATAAGGTTTGATCAAATATAACGGGTTCAAACTTAAAAAATCCATAAAAAAAGGAAAAAATAATTGTAAAAAAGGGAGGTTTGCAAGAAAGGACCACAAGAAAGTTTTTTTTTTAGTAGCAAAAAAAAACATTTTTAGTTAAAAATATCATCGGTAGAGGGAGCTGATAATCCGAAATAAATTGTACAAGACAACAGCACGCTCCCATCATTTGTTCTTGTAATAACAATTGTTCAACATACCTCCAGAACATTGTTCGACACTGTAAGGGATGGTCTACGCCATCCCTTAGCGTGAGAGGGTCGTAAGGAAGAGATTAGCCATAATCAATATAACTTCAATTTATTCTCAGTTACTAACAACAACTTAAATTCTACTAACCAAAGTAAAGATGTGCACCCAAATACGAAATGTGTAAAACAATGGAGAGGCAGACAAGATAAAAGAAGACTTTAAATAATCAGATCACTTACGTCTAGGCAAAATCTTCTAATCTAAATTGATTCTTAATTGACAAATCTTCAATTTTAATATTACAATAATCCGCTAAGTAGTATCCACGTCTCACTTCACATTTAATCAATCACTGCTAGCTGCAGCAGTCTAACCTCTCTCTCCTTTTTTAACTCGAAAGTTTAATCTTCATATACAAGTCTTAATTTACATACTCACATCTTCTTCTTCGAAGGAAGGCTTTCAATAGACTAAATTTTAAAGACCCATTTTTTCCCATGAGGGCTGTTAGTAAGAGGAATCCGAATATATAGAACAATGACAACACAACTACAGATGTCATATGATCTTGCAACTTCGACCCCAATCACTTTATCCTCAACAAAGGTAGTCAATAGGAATCATTTTACGGGATCGACATAGTATGAAGGTGGAGCTATTCTGCAAGAAACTTATAAAAGATAATAGGCCTGTTTGATTCGATGCAGGCTTGACTAAAAATATTTTTGCTGCCAAAGTAATCCGACTTCCTTGTGAGTCCTTCCCTGCAAGATGTACTTCTTTATCGTCACTTCTTTCTGTTTTACGATTTTTTAAAGTTTGAACGAACTGTGACTCACCCGGTATATGTACACATTTCAAGCATCATCAATCATTTAGGGAATTACTATTCAAAGTTCTTTATTATGAATAAATCTGTATAAAAGGTATAAAAATTTGTAAATGTTCCCAGTGTTGATGATATCGTAATGTTCTAAGTTTAAGTTCCAATGTTATCTACTAAATAAATTTCAAACCAGTGGAAATACCATCTGCACCACTTCATGTTTTTTACAGTTTAAAGAATCTATCAACTGAATCATTAACCCATTTCATTAATGAACCAATTAATTTTAAACTAAGTCCTTCCATTTTAAGAAGAATATAAACTACTCACATATGTCAAATGATTAATTTTATTTAATTTAAGAAAAGCACACCGTAAGACATTGACATATTTTAAAGTATCTAAAATTAAGTCCTAAAATTGTGAATTTTGGCAAAAATTGACAAATTTCTTTTATGATTTTATTTTATGGATCATCTTATTAGTTTTATAAAAATACCAAGTTTACTAATTTCCGTTCTTTAGAACAAAAACTACAAGTGTTTTAGTAAACGCAGAATCCATTACTTTAAGTAAGGCTTTAAAACGCGTTTAACTCGAAATATAATTTTTGAAAAAAAAAATCAAACGGGGCCAGTGATTACTGAAAAAGTTTTGAAAATAATTAACTAAATTTTTTTGTATGTTCTGTATAATAGTAGAAGTGTTTTAACCTTCAGATTTATCCATCACTGTTTTATTACAAAATTTACAGTCCCATATTTCAATATAATAAGTGTTTTTTTAAGCAATTTCATATAACTAAGATAAAGTGCTCTAGTTTTTGTAAAAATTAAAATATCTCTTATCCCGAAGGTCATCTCAAAAATGAAAAACGTAGCAACACATCAGAATTAAAAAATTGAAAATTTGTTCATAAACTTTTGGTACACAATGGGCCGCGTTTTTGTTATTTTTTGTAAATTTTTACCCATTTTTTCCCATTTTAGTAATATTAATTTCTTCTTCTCTTCTTAATTTTAGCATATTTTTCTTAAAATGTACTAAATAAATCTAAAAACAACAAAAAATTCCCTATATCTCCATTTAAAAAAAAAATTGTCGCAATTAGTAGGATGCCTTAAGAGTAGGCTTTAACATATAGTTAGATATTAAAAAAGGGCAGACATTGACAAAACATCCTCCTCCAAATATCTCTTATTAATTCATATTTGGTTTACTTTGTTGCGTAAGTTTAAAATTCATTTTAGTTTCTCTTCCTAAAAATATTTTTTTTCTCTTTTTTTTTCTGTTTCAAAAATCTTGTAGTTCTAAACTTAAATTACAAATGCTCAACCAATAACTACTAATGGAAATATTCATCTTTAACAGATGGAAATAATATATTAAGGTAACTTATTATTAAGCATATGTTATTTCTTCTATTGAATGTGGTTAAATTTAATTTGCAATATGATTGATTCAATTTTTAAAGAATCACCTACAAATAACTTCAGCAATTCTAATAATATTCTCCAAGAGTGAAGAAAAAATTCAAGTTTTCGAGAGTATAATCTTCTCATTTCTTCTATGATATATACAGAGCATGATCAATATCAACCAGAAAGATTAATTTAATTTTTACGTAAGAAAATTTTAATTTAAAAAACATACTTTTTACACTTATTGAAAGATTAGTGAGATTTCGCTGTAGCTGACACCCTCAATACTTTATCAAATAAATACAAAAGATATAAATATATATTACCGTTAAAGTGTGAACTCCTTTATTGCATAGAATAACTAGGTATTTTATGAAATAACTAGACAAGTCAGTTAAAGTATATAAAAGTACTGAATTCTACGATTTAACTAGGTATTCTATAGAATAATGATTACTTACTCGTTAAAGTATGAAATACGGCACTCTAAAGTTTTTTGAATTGGTCTTAGCTGCTTTTATAGTCAATTTTGAACCCCAATTTAAAGTGTCATCACAGCAATCCTTGCTCTAATAAATAATAAAAAGTTAAATAAAGGTATATCATCAAATTTTAATTCATATTCTCTAACAATTTTATTTCTCTTGCCAATTTTATCCAATGTTTTTATAAAGCAACAGTTTTTCTTTCCAACATGTATTTTTTGATAATATTTAACTATAACTATTTCTGCAACATATTCTTTTTTTCCCTTTCTGTTTAACTAATATTAGCAATATTAGCAATAATAAATTATTTCATCTACTTTTCCTTATTTTTTATCCGCAATAGAGATAAATTGTATTTTTTGAGAGATATTAACTATTTATGATCAATTAATTTATAAAATAACTTTGAAATTGTTATTTTTTACTTTAATGGTCTATCATTAGTTATTTCATTGAATAACTAGGTAAAGTATGAAACTTTTCATCGATTATATACTTTAACTGACTTGTCTAATTATTTCATGAAATACCTTGTTATTCTATGAAATAACTGAAAACTGAATTATGCACTTTAACGGTAATATATATATATTCCATGATTCATTAATGTCATTTAATATATTCAAGTTTGTTCTAGCTTAATACATATCTAATAACTTATTTCCAAACTTAAAAAGTTTAGTAATGAAATAAATTAAAACGTAATATAATCCATATAAAACACTTTCCTAATGCATTTAAGATAAAACAAACAACATAATGAGAAAAATAATTACCATCTAGATACGCGTCGCTGTCAAATAAACAAAAGTTTATTTCCTGAAAGATTCGAAAATGATACATCCAAAAAAAA
This sequence comes from Trichonephila clavata, assembly GCA_019973975.1. Classification (NCBI taxonomy): domain Eukaryota; kingdom Metazoa; phylum Arthropoda; class Arachnida; order Araneae; family Nephilidae; genus Trichonephila; species Trichonephila clavata. Next base: position 47,137 of record BMAO01031807.1, read on the forward strand.
AAAAGGAGTTATTATAAATTCATGTTACTTCTAATCCGCGTTAAAATTTTGTCATAAAAATAAACTCCGCTCGGATAACACACTGATGAGCCATACTCATTTATAAACAAAATTAACTCTTGGAAAATAGAATAAAACCCGCTTCCTGTTTCCTATTTTATTATGAAATGACAAAAAAAATATCTCGTTTACGCGATAAGAGATACGCGAGTATAAACTAATTAACCTTACAATCTGAGCTACTCCGACGAACTAATTAGTAGACGCGAATAATTAGTAATTTAAATTAACGTCAAGTAAAATAAAATATTTAGTGATATCGAGAGCCTAGAAAGTGAAAAATTGTGAGGCAAATCTCTTCGCATTCAGCAAGCTTGTTTTTAAAAAAGAAAATTCTTGCTTCGAAATGTTTATATATTGCCCGGAAACATTCGTTACTCGTTATTGAAATTTTATTTTTACCACAAACATTTTTAATTCAAAATGTTTCGAAAAAATGTACGCACACACCATCATTATACTTATTTGTATCATAATTCGATCAGCGTATGCATTTGCATATATTAAAAAAAACATTTAGTTAGAAATGTGAATAATGTATTTAAATATACTGTAATGTTGCATAGAGATGTTTAAAATGTTTCTCCGTTAATATAAAAACAGAAACTATATTTTAAAGGCAGGTATATATATTGTTACGTAGATCGGGGTTCGAGGATTTTATGCAAAATCAGTCGTAAATAACAAGGCAATTCCTTAAGAGCGATGAGTATTTATTGGCGTAAATCAATCCTTGAAAATACAGGATTCAACAGCAAAATTCGCAGAATAATTAACAGAAGGATTTCACACCTTCAACAGCACTCAGACACAATAAACAGTGTCTAAAATTCACGTATGTAAATGACTATTCACTAGCACAGCCGAGCTTATCAAATTCAAGTCAAGTCTTCTAATCGCTAATCAAAACAGTGCTCACTACTTGCTGGTTAAAATCAGACTGACCGTTGCGGCGCGTCTCTCTCTATTTATAGCAGAGGCCGAAATTTCTGGAAAGATGCGCTCGCGCCCAGATTTTTTTTTTTTTTTTTTTTTTTTTTTTTCCATGACTATAGTCTTCTATTAAAACTTAGTAACGGCTCAAGAACACCAAACGGACTTTTGAATACGGTTTAAGAGGAATAGAATAAAATTGCCATGTCACTACTAAGAAAAAGTTTACTTTAATGAAAAACTCGAGCTAGAGCTATTATCAAGAACCATGGCTATCAGCGAAAAGCAAATTGCCACAAAAAAACACCTCATTTATAGATTAAAATTAAGTATCAAAATCGTTTCCGTAAAGTGCGAACGACTTTCTGTATTATTATGAAATGCAACTAACAAAAATATTCGGCAAATGGCAGAAAGAATGTTTCTGATGAAAGTTTGAAGAAAGTACAGCAACGGTATAATTATTATTTTTAATGCTTAACTAGATAGCAATGCAGACCAACCATTGATCATTCAAAATAGTGCAAAATACTTAAAAATTTTCAAATAAACTTTTTTAAGCATTATTTTGTTAATCTTTGTTAGATGCTCTTACGAAGTTTGTATTGTGAATAGTTCAATAATGTGAATTTCAGAGTTGCTGTTGCAAATGGCTGAGCTAAGTAACCAAAAGTAACCTAACGTGTATTCAATCCAAACCTTTGAGACTGACGACTCATCATTTTGAATGATGAGTCGTCCTCCTCCCAATATAAAGAAAATTTCCTTGTAAATTCTGTATTGTTTGTTGCTCTAAAAATAAGAAACTGTAAAAAAATTCTCAAGATAGTGAAAAAATTAAGACTTTTTAAACCTTGGTTTGAATCTTACCTTACTTAGTGTAATTTATAACGTAATTTGTGCAAACATTTATTTTTAAAAAAGTATACATGTTTTTTTTCATTTGTTATCCGTAAAATAAAGTGGGAGGTAATCGCAATTTAATTTCAGAATTTTGTCTTTATATTAGGTGGACCGGAAAGTAATGTCGTTTTTCTACGTTAAATTCAAATAGATGAATTTTTAGCAAGTTTTTAGTTTTAATCAATTATGTAATCATCCTCGTTCTAAACAACATTTTGCCGTTTATTATGGAAATTTTCAATGCCAGTCGATAAATCAAATGACTTTGAGCAAATATCTGAAGATGGTATTTTACGTCTTTGATTTGACGCTAATCAAACATGTCACTACTCGTGATTAAAATCAGACTGACCGTTGCGCGAGTCTCTCTCTATTTATAGCAGAGGCCGAAATTTCTGGAAAGATGCGCTCGCGCCCCAGATTGTGAAATTTGTGGATTTATCTACTAATTTCTAGAAGAATCCAGAGGGTCCCGAACTCGCCAACATGGTCACCAATGTCGCCAAGTTGGCCGCCAAAGCGCCACCTGGTCCCCAAAAGTGATGCCAACTTGGCTCTATCGCCAATATTTCGCCAAGTTCCCATTGAATCGCCATTATAACGTAAGGGACGGCGTTGCTTGTGAATATTACAATTTTAGCACAAAGTAATATAAATGCATTGCACATCCAAATACAAATTATTTACATTATTTTATACAAAATTCGTAACAATATATAATTATATATATATATATATATATAGTTATTTCTGTGAATGTTTAACCACATAAGCGGTCAATTCTTTTGCCCAAAATGTTCCAAAAAAGGTACATTTTTTATTGTATGTAACTAAGCATAATACGTAACAAAATGCGAAAACAAAAATACTTTCTATTTTAAAGTTTTCATACTATTTTTTATTTTTTAATTGTGAAACACAAAAAGCCCTAAATGTGTTTTCTTTTTATAAGTACGCTCTGCATTGTATCAAGAATGTTGAAAGAATTTCTCTCTCATACTAACAAAAAAATGTCTTGCCCGTACCTCTTTTTCAAACAGTTGAAGATTGTGTGTGTGTGTGTGTATATATATATATATATGTGCACACAATTTGAAGCATGGTGTAATACCAAATCTTACATTGCGATGGGGAGATAGATAGTATCGACTTTTTTATATTATCTTTCCATTTTCATGTTTTCTCAAACTTCCCGTTGCAAATTGCTTTGCTCTTGTTCATCGCGTTTTGCTCTGTTCTTTATCGAATATTTTCTAGAATCTAAATTCCTGCCTTCACCACAAAGAATATCCCAGATGAGAAGTATTTCAGTATCATGCACAAATGTGACTGTATGACTTAAAAACAATAGCACTAATAATCTCACTATAAATATTAAAAATAAGTCAAATCAAAAATAGAAAGAAGAAAATATGAGTGCTCTTACAGTGTATGGGCAAACCGGTTGCCCGCAGCTTTCGGTAGACTGTACGTTGTATGGGCAAACCAGTTAAGGTATATAGATCTGTAATTTTTCAAAAGTGTATAAATGTTTTTTTTTTATATTTACGAACACTTGGGTTAGAATACATATATAAAATTGTTTTAATAATATTATTATATAATAAAAAATATTTAAATGCAATTTTTGCGCAAAGAAAAGGAAATAATTACACATTTTCAAAACATTCTCCTTTTACGGAAAACCTTTCCAAAAAATGTTTGCCTATATATAGCTAAGACTTTTCTACAGAGCTTGAGCCAATAATTTTGGAAAATTCACATTTTTAGATTCATTATCAATAGTAATAACAATTGGAATTTTGTTTGTTACAATTTCTCTGCTCTGATAAATTAAAATAGGAATAAATCCACTTCCATTTAATATGTTTCAAAAACTCTAGCTCAGAGAATCTGTACAGAAGTCTTTGCTATATATAGACAAAATAAAATTATTATAGAAAGATTTTTCATAAAAAAAAAAACAAGAATGTTTTGAAAATAGGTCATTTTTTCTTTATTTTTTGCAAAAAAAATTACACTTAGAAAATTTTTTATTGTAGATTATTTTTAAACCAATTTTATATGTATATTCTAATCCAGGTGTCCCTAAATAAAAAAAAGCTATTGATTTGCATACTTTTTTAAACCCATGGTTCCAAAGGCTCCATGGTTCCAACAAGACATGAAACTCATTGTTCTTGTTGTTCTATTTGTAAAACTTGATCAAATATCAAATTTCGTAAGTGGGTAAAGATGTTCGGATGTTATAAAAAAATTTCGTCAACAAAATTTTAAAATTAAAAAATATTTATTTTATGCATATATCTTTAATTAAAATACTTTTTGTTTTCTTACGTGCATTAGTATTGTTGAGAAATATGTACTTTGTTTTTGATTTTATCGTGTAACTATGACGTAACATGAATTTTTGAAATGATTGGCTAGAAACACATGTTTGTCATTATCATGTGACTGTGACGTCACAGGAAGTTAGCCCATTAAAACTTGAGTCAAAATAATATCACTTTCTGCAGATAAAGATAAAAAAAAAAGACCAACGCTAAATACGTTTCGGAAGAAGATATTCCCAATTTTCAATTTAAAAAAAATGTTTAACACCAAAAAATGGGGAAAGGGGAAACATTAAAATGTAATAAATAGATAACAGTTGATGGTTTTGTGAATATGGCTGTTGTGGATTTCCAAAATTTACTAGCGGAAGAAAAAATCGGGGGGGAAAGGATTTTAAGAGAATGATTTTCAAAATGTTAGAGAAATCTTTTCTGAAGACAACAATCTGACGAAATTGTAAGCTTACGAATTTTATACTAAAAATTTTATGGGAAGGATTTTGCGAAAAGATCTTGAATCATTTTCTTTGACTGAAGTTATTGTCCTTAAAAGGGCCAAAAACTCAAACGGGAATCGGGCAAATAATTATCTCCATACAGCGAGTTCTTTTATGAACTTGTAAGCGAAAACAAATAAACTAAAATGACAAACTTTTTAAAGAAAACAGAAGGTGCAAAAATTCCTTACGAAAAAATGAGTCAAGTCGACCTGGAAAATCTTTCCCTATTGTAGTGAGCTGTGATGAAGAATACATTTAATAAAATGAGCTTGAACTAGCTGAAAAAAGAACTTTTTTTTGTTTTATGTAGATTTATATTTTTAATAAAACTGTTGTTATATTTGGTAGAGGGGACTAAAATGTTTTTGTAACACATCCCCCCACTTTGTATTAGCTGTTAGTCTTGTATTACATAATTTCCCACCCTACGTTATTTTTAGGAACCTATCTACCGTGTTATAATAGGTATGTCTATATATCTACCATGTTGTAATCGGTATATAAGTATACTGGTATTTTTTAATTTCAATATTTTTCAAAAATTTTATTAAATCATTTGTATTTAAGTTACTCAGTTGTAGATTTCCTATTTTTGAAAAAGTTAAAGTAAAATATTCTCAAATGTTTTAAAGAATTATTTTAAATTATATTCAAATGGCTGACGAAAGAGCAATTCTAAGAAACTTTCCATAACTTTTACTTTTATAGCATTCAAATAAATTCAATGATCTAAATATCAAAAGGCAAGTAGAAATTTTATGGAGCCAGCATTACTTCTACCAATTCAAGATGACTGGTAGATGAAGCTTAAAGAAAAATACGCGGATTACAAATGCTTCGATTTATATCTGTTATAAACACATCTTATAAAATATGGGTCTATGATAACAAAGATACTCCCGTAGAATTTCAAGTAGTATTTCAATTTTAAATATAATTTATATATAACAATTCTTATATATATGGTTTAAGTATATATTAGCATTGATGACTTAATTTTAGTGTTCTTCTTGAAGTATTATTATTTTTATATTTAATATTATTGGAATCGTATTCTTACTCTATTTTCTTCTTCCTGCCAACGAGTGGTATTGCCAAATATACGGAAAGGATGAATGACCTTAAAACTAGGTTTAACCCTGTAATCTTAGTTCCTAAGGCTAAAGAGTTTCCTGTTGTACAATTGAGACTATTTTATTTTTACTTATACTGCCTTAGTATGCTTTTATTCAATTCCTACTATTAACCCACTCTCTCTATAAAAATATATATTTATGTATACATATATATTTATCTTGTTCAAATTTTCAATCGTTAATAAAATTCTTTCTATTCATCCGATCAAGTTCAAATAAATGTTTTTAAGTAGTGGATCAATCGGTGTTAATACAGTTTTTTCAAATATTAATTCACTAATTACCGGTTAATTAATTTAATTAAATTAATTAACGGTTTTTGAAGCCAACTTAGATTTGTCTCCACTGTTTTAACAATGCAACTGCTAAAACAAGTTGGCGTTGAAAACTGGTTTTTCAGCCAAACTTGCTAAACCAGGTATGCATTGTTACAACAATGCAGACAAATCATGCTCTTTTTTATTTCCTACTATAAGTCACTCACTATATATATATATATATTTAAATTTTCAATTGTGAATGAAATACTTTCTATTTATCCATTCAAAGTAGGAATTGGCTTTAAAAAAATTTTTATACTACTTGTTTTTCTTTGCATTTTAGATTTATAACAATTTAGTATATAAATGTTGATTATATATGTACGGGTAAGCGCGCGCGCAAGTGAGGAAGTGGTCAGTTTTGTGCGTAATTTGTGGCAAGTGAGGACGATGAGCTGGCATTTTAACGGCAAGTGAGTTACGAGCAGGTCGAATCACGAGCGTAGGACGAGGAGAATTACATTCCTTGTTCTTTCAACAATATCTCGCTGGAAAATCCTGTCCGCATTTGAATAAATTAAAGAGAAAACCAAGAAACCTCCAGAGCACCCAACCTGTCTGCAGAAAAAATAATCCAAAAAAGGGGCATATCATTCTATTATTTCAAACAGCGCTTTTTAAGAAATATTTTAGACACACAAAACTCGTAGCGTCTTTCAAATCAACAATGGCTGCATTCTCCCTCAAGACGCCACCTAATCTAATTATAATAAGTTGTACTTTTGTAATGCATAAACATCAAGACTCAGTAATGTGACTAATGAATATGCAGGACACAAATTTTGTAAAGCGTTCGACCTCTCTTTCGAAAGCAGTTGTGAAGATCCGAGGAATGTCTTTTCATTAACGAGATAGATTCAATATTTGCTAATGGACATTAGCGTTAATTTCTGCATAACCCGTCTCGTCTTATAGGCGCATACCTGCTAATAACTTCCCGCTAAATATATCTCAGCGCGAGGAGTACCAAGCTTTCAAATGTTAGTTCTAATGATTGCCTAGAGGTGAATGAGAAATTATTACAACTTTAATTCTCTTGTTATGAATCTTCACGCCCTTTCTGTGCTTTAACAGATCATACCTTCATTAAACTGTCATATTAAAGTCACTTACAACATTCCGAAAAGTCCATTATTGTTAATTGTTCAATTACGGATTCAGCTGTTTGATTTCATTATGTCTTCGCCTGAGAAGGGATTTTGGTTAGTTCTAATATATTATAAGTAATGGCGTAAGCGAATCGTTGAGGACAAAGTGCATGTAACGATTTCTTAAATAATTGTAATTTTGAACAATAATTGGCCCACATAATAATAATCACTTTAATGCAGAAAAAAATTGATAGTTGATTTTTTTGTTACTAGATTGGGCAGAAATAATAAAAAAATTGATTTTTGATTTCCTACAATTAGCTCACACTCTCTCTATATTTATGTATATATATATATATACTTATTTATTTATCTTGCTCAAATTTCCAATCGTTAATAAAATTCTTTCTATTCATCCAATCAAGTTCAAATAAATTTTTTTAAACTTGTAGAGGATGACATTTGGTGTTAATATAATTTTTTCAAATATTAATTCATTAATTACCAGTTAGTTAATTAAATTAAAGTAATTACTGGTTTTTGACACCAACTTAGATTTGTCTCCATTGTTGTAGCAATGTAACTGTGGTATCTATATTAAGTCCCAAAACTATTCCAGTCACATTAAACTGAGAAACTCTGATGGTTGCTCTGTCTCGCAGTGAACTCATTGCTATTGATACATGTCTTAAAGAGGCCCTCTTAATTTCTGGTTCGAATAGCATCTGGATTTTATCTGACAGTCGTAGTGCCATCCAATATCTTTCTAACTGGCATAGGGTGGGCATAACACAGGAGTGGCTATATTTTGGAGAAACTAAAACGCCTTTCATCTTCTCTCGAAATCCATCTACAATGCTTTCCTTCGCACTTTAACATCGCGGGCAATGAGATTGCTGATGCCCTAGCAAAAGATGGCACAGCTCAACCATTAGGAACTCGGCCCCTCTCCCTTATTCAGAACTGCACTCCACCTATATTAACAACAAGCTATCACCTATTCCTCCTACGCATCACTGGTATAAATAAACGCGTAGGGGTTCTCTTTCCCTTCAATGCAGCAGGCAGGAACAAACTATTTTATCTCGTTGCCGGAGTGGCCACCTCCGAACTTTGACTTTTAAAGATAGAGGCAAAGTTTTTCCTACTTGTGTTAGGTGTTCTGCCTGTCAGGCATCTCCAGAACACATTCTTGACTGTCTGAGACTTTCAAAACAAGATCTACATGAAGACCCTCTAATGGTGTTGGACTTTTTGAGAGTGAATGAGATCATGAACTTAGTCTAGCTTAGCTAGAGATGGAGATGAGTGACAACAACACAATGTAACTGTTAAAACAATGACAAAAGTTGGCGTCGAAAACCAGCATAAAATTTAAGCCACGCTTTAATCTGTGTGAAATCTTTTTGCTAATTATACTGATGGTAAATTTATTTAAAACTCGAAAACAATCTTAAAAATAATCTGGAGCTGGAAAAAAAACCTTAATTTAAAAATTGCTTTGTGAAAAGTTTTGTAAAAGTTTTAGCGATCAAGAAACTCTATGTTGTTATTTATATATAACTAGCTGGCATACCCGTTCTTCACACGGGTGAATTGAAAAATTAAACAATACCGATTGAAGGATAAAAAAGTTTTTAGTGAGTTAACTTTTACATGAATTGCAAATTAAACAAAAAATAAACATTTTTGCATATCTCAGCTGAACAAAAATACCATAATGTTAAATTTAAAGTCTGAAGGTCTAATAGCTGATAAAAAAGATTCTTTATTTATAACGCACCGTAATTCTCTTGTGGGTCGATTTTTGAAAACACCTTCCTAAGCTAATCTCTACTCGCAAAAGGAACATATTGTTACAAATTTTGAGTAATGAAAGCTTAAAATGGAATAAATAATTCATATCTGGATGTGTAATACGTTTAATATTATTTTCTGTTGTATTTATTTTATATTAAAATTGTAATATTCGCAAGCAAACATGTTCCTTATATTATAATGGATTCAATGGAAACATGGTGAAATGTTGTTGATAGAGCCAAGTTGGTATTATTTCTGGCGACCACGTTGGCAACTTGACGATTGATGGAATGAATTAGCGCTTGCATAAGTTGCTTTGCTGTACGCCGCCTGGTGGGAAGCTGCAACAAAGAAGATAGCATAAAAACCTTTTCCACAAAAGTACATATACATGCCTATTTTCATATTGATCGGTTGAACTGTGTTGAAGTGAAGTGATTTTATATATACAAACATCCAATTTTATAAACTATTATAGATATGAATACAATACAACTTTCAAAAGCGGTTAGGTTACACCTCTAAATAGTGATTAAAACTTGATGGCTAATTTAAAAAAATACACTTTTTTACAAGATGGTCTCCAAGAATAGCAATAGAGAATTTCATCTAAAAAGTATATGTTTCGTTACTGCATGGTTTTGAGGTATTCCAATAGAAACGTTTATTTAAAAATATGCCATTAGTTTTCGTTTCATGTTACATTTCAAAAAAAGTTTGGTTTCATGTGAGACTTCCTCCACGCCATGCCTTTATAGCACACGAAAAAAAAGCATTACATGCAGAGAAAAAAAGGAGACTGATTAAGGAATTCCTCTTACTATTATAAATTATAATTCTTTATTTATCTTTGATGGATTATTATTACTTTTTTTTATTCTGAGAGAGAGAATATTTGTGAATTAGCATACAATGCTAGAGCTTTGTTTTAAGGAAAGGGCAATAAATACTTTTTTCTTTTTTATTTAGTAATTATATTTCATTCTACACAAAATTATCTGTTAAATTCATCTTTATTTTTATTTAAAAGGATAGTTACTCTAGATTCTACTTCTATGAAAAAATCATGTTTCCAGATTTTCTCAATACCTTTTTTAATTAAATTCACATCTTTCAATCATAAATACTGTTTATACTAGTGGTAATATTGTTTATACCACCTTCTACATTGTAATTTATTTTAGTAGATGTGATTTTTACTCTACTGTGTGAGTTGTCTTTTAGTCACAATAAAGCAGGGATGGCAGACTTTTCCAGGGTTCGGGCTACTTCTAATTTTTTCAAGGTGTTACGGTCCACCCATTGGCGTAGTTGTAGTGAGCTAAAAGAAAGTATACAAGACAGTCGGACCTCCATTTAAGAATTTCTAGCGAACTTTTCCTGGAACCATTTTACGATTTTCTTCGTAAAATATCCTCCAAATAGCGAAGCGCATTTTCTATAAAATGAAATTTTCTCTTATAATTCGATTTTTTTTCCTCCGTGTTTTTTTAAAATACCGTATTTACTCGAATCTAAACCGCTCTTTTTACCCAATGTTAATGCAACTGAAAATCGGGCACGGCTTAGAATCGAAAGGGGGAAAAAATATGTTGGATGGGTATTTAGAGCAATAAAAATCAGCTTCTGCATGTAGTAAAAAGTTTTAATACTGATAAACAACTAATTATTTCCTTCTTTTAGTTTTCCTTTTAAATTTATCTTAAAATTTATTTCGTAAAATTGGATATTGATAAACCATTTTTAGACTATTTTTCAATTTTCACAAAATCTTGTTGAGAATTTGGCTTGCGGCTTAGAATCGATAGCTACTTAGATTGGAATAAATACTGTATTTCTAGACTTTCATATGATGGAGGGATTATTAGGTCTTAGTGAAGGCGGTCACCACAAAATGTCTTGGTGGTCCACCAGTCGATCGCGATCGACTTAATGCCCACCTTGGCTGTATAGGATTATAAATGTTACCAACCCTCTGACTGCTTATCATGCGATTTCCACCTGCAACATACGTATGAGAAATACTTCTATCTCGCATGTACCCTAGCATGTGTTTGCTACTTTTATTTGACCTCGTGTAGCTGAACAGTGCAACGTAAATATTCACTCACTCACGCTACTTTTATTTGAAGATGTATCCTAGTGCTTCAACATTTGAATGTCAGCGATGCATTTTGTGCAGTATTTAAGACTTTAAATCCGGTTTTCGTTAACAGATGGGATAAGTTTTCTGATAAATGTTATGTATTTGTTTAGAGTTAGCTAATCGGATTACCAGCTCTAATTCTTTACAAAAGATCGTTCGCACTTTATGGAAAACGATTTTCGAATTCATTTTCTCACTTACATTTTCAGAAAAAACTTCGGCAGAATAATTGACTGCTAATGCTTTCTTTTGATTGGAATGTAAAATAAAAGATTTGTTCTAAAAATAGCTCCAGAGATTTATATACGACTCAAAGATTACGTAACTGCGCTTTTCGAGGAGAATTATTCGTATCAACAAAGTATAAATCGGTGTAAAAATCTCCGTTATTGCATTTCAATAAAAAGTATTTACAATATGTTTAGCTTGAAAGAGAAAGAATGTCTAGCTGAAAGTAAACCTGACCACAGAACCTCATCCTAAGACTGTTCGAACGCAGACAACTATCAAGAAAGTGATCTTTGATCCTAGAAGAAAATCTTCCATCTCAAAGATTCATTGCATAGAAATTAGGAATGTCTTCTAGCACTGTAAGTACTATCATTTATAAATATATAAAGTTTAAAAAATATATTTAAACCTAAATTTCATCTTTTTTTGCCGAATCATATTGCTGAAAGGAAAACGAATTATGGAAATTTATATAAAAATCACCTAGATATTGAAAAATGGAAATTTGTGGATATACTCGATGAGTCATGGGTATATTTAAGTCACTGTAATAAAACAATATCAATTTCGTATTGCTCAACAGACGAGCATGACTGTACGAAATGGCATCGTCAGTATACAGTAAAGTTCCCAAAGGGATTCCTGATAGTTGCAGGATTTTCTAACAAAGACAAATTAAAAATCAAAAAAGTCTCAAGTAAAGCCAAAATTATTCACTCTACTATCAGGAGAATATTTTAGAACGAATTTTTGAAGAAGAAATTCCAATCTTATTTGAGATGGACATTGTGTGATAAAATTGGACTTCATATGGACAAAGCTCTAGTAATACGTCTTGAACAAAATCTCTAGTAATAAGTCTTGGTCAAAGCCTCTAGTAATACGTCTAAGTCAAAGAATAAAAACAGGAATAAAGTGTTTTCCGTTTGAATCAATACTATAAAATCACCTGACGCTTCTCCAATGGACTATGAGCTCTCTGCTTATTAAAACAAGCTTTAGTAAAACGGCTCCAAGAACACCAAACGGACTTGGAATACGGTTTAAGAGGAATGGAATAAAATTGCCATGTCACTACTAAGAAAAAGTTTACTTTAATGAAAAACTCGAGCTAGGGCTATTATCAAGAACCATGGCTATCAGCGAAAAGCAAATTGCCACAAAAACACGGCATTTATAGATTAAAATTAAGTATCAAAATCGTTTCCGTAAAGTGCGAACGACTTTCTGTATTATTATGAAATGTGACTAACAAAAAATATTCGGCAAATGGCAGAAAGAATGTTTCTGATGAAAGTTTGAAGAAAGTATAGCAGCGGCTTAATTATTATTTTTAATTCTTAACTAGATAGCAATGCAGACCACCCATTAATCATTCAAAATAGTGCAAAATACTTAAAAATTTCAAATAAACTTTTTTAAGCATTATTTTGTCAATCTTTGTTAGATGCTCTAACGAAGTTTGTATAGTGAACAGTTCAATAATGAATTTCAGAGTTGCTGTTGCAAATGGCTGAGCAGTATAACTAAAAGTAACCTATCGTGTATTCAATCCAAACTTTTGAGACTGACGACTCATCCTTTTGAACGATCAGTCGTCCTCCCTTCCAACATAAAGAAAATTTCCTTGTAAATTATGTATTGTTTGTTGCTCGAAAAATTAGAAACTGTAAAAGAATTCCCCAGATAGTGAAAAAAGTAAGACTTTTTAAACCTTGGTTTGAATCTTACCTTACTTAGTGTAATTTACAACGTAATTTGTGCAAACATTTATTTTTTAAAAAGTATACATGTTTTTTTTTACATTTGTTATCCGTAAAATAAAATGGGAGGTAATCGCAATTTAATTTCAGAATTTTGTCTTTATATTAGGTGGATCGGAAAGTAATGTCGTTTTTCTAGGTTTATTTCAAATAGATGAATTTTTAGCAAGTTTTTAGTTTTAATCAATTATGTAATCATCCTCATTATAAACAACCTTTTGCCATTTATTATAGAAATTTTCAATGCCGGATCGATAAAAATCAAATGATTTTTGAGCAAAATATCTGAAGATAATATTTTGTACGTCCTTCGAATTTTCAAAATTTTTTTTTACCACTTAAAAATTTTTTAAGAGATCGGAATAAATGAAAACCTTTGGAACAGTATCGGCAAGTATGGATGGTAAGCCAATAACTCCCAACACTTCCAGGGTTCGTCTTGTGCAGTGTCGTTTTGCATTATCAAATTTCAGAGTAGCACCTTTTCTGTTGACAATATCTGGGCCTTTTTCAATTAAAGATTGATTTAATCGATCCACTTGTACACAGTAAGGGTTTGCATTCACAGTTTGTGCAGGTTTCAGCACTTCAAAATGAATGACTCCGCGAATTCTCCACCAAACACACAAAAGCGCATTTAGAGAGAAAACCGTTGCCTTTTGCGTTTCGGATTATCATAGAGGACTCATTTTTCATCTCCTGTGATCAAGTAATCAAAAAACATTTCTGTAGTGTGCCACTGAAGCATTAAGTTGCATATGTTGGATTGGTCAGCTTAGTTTTCTTCGGACAGATAATGCAGGACTCAAGCACCTGCTCTGCTCACTTTTCCAGTCTGCTGCAAATTTTCTTATAAGGTCGACCAAGTTGGTTAGCAGTGTTTGACAGTTCCTAGATTATCTGGCATGGATTTGCCTCCACTTTAACCCTTAGCATACCAATGTCTAAAGTTGTCCGTCTTCCTGAGGAGTGCGAGTCGGAAAGATCGAAAGTACCCAATTTGAACTTTAAAACCCACCGTATGCACTTCCGAACGTCTAATGCATTTGGATAAACATTGCAAAAGAGTTTGGTATCAACCATTGCATTACTACACTTGTGAAACTCAAAAACCATACGATGCAGGATATGCACGTATTCTGGTATATGGCTGGCCATTTCACGATAAATTTCAAAAAAGAAAGATTTAAATATTTACGAGTAAAACAAATCACTCTAACCATAAAATGTCTTTGGCACGACTTTGAAGTACACAATGAGCTGATAAACGACTAACTAATATCGACATACACAGAAACGACATTACTTTCCGGTTCACCTAATACTATTATACCTACAGTTATATATTTCTGACAGTCAATTTTTATGATCTAAATGAATACTTGAAGAAATCCTTGCCAATAAAAGCTGTTTCCACTCCCTAATACAGGGTTATTTAAAATGTGTAATTGAAATTTATGCAATTTTGAAGCAAATTTGTTCAAAAAATTGAGCAGTTAAAAGGTTAATTAGGATTAATTGTTGATTAATTATTGTTAACATATTTATCATAACTCTTTTAAAAATCGCGCATACAAGTGTTAATATATCTATCTATATGGTTATTTATATTCAATTATTAATCGAAAATAAGAAATTTGAAGAACGATTTTATCCCTGAGGTAAGAGAAAAGAGTTTTATTGTCGAAAAAGTCCGTGCAACACCGAGCTAAACGGAGAGCAGACAGTGCCATCTGACAGAGTAAAGAGGTGGAAAAAATATGAAAAAGGGATTTTTAATGACATTAATAGAAATCTCACATACACACAAAGAAATCTTGACGCCGAGAAAGGAAGGGGATATTTCCAAGGGATAAAATTTATAAACTCGAAAAAGCACATGCAATGACAGGTCATGCAGCTAGTGTTTATATAACATATTTATCATAACTCTTTTGAAAAATCTCACAAATAATTGTTAATATATCTCTCTATATGTAACAGATTATTAATTATATTAATACATAGGTCTCAATCAACTATATTTTAAGTTACCAACCTCAAAAGTGATAAAACTTTTATGTTTAAGTTAAGTTTATTGAAAATTATTTGAAGGCAATTATGGAGCCTTGTTCCTAAAGTTGAATAAGAATAATATTGTTGGGATTGTATATATATGAAGCCATCCAAAGAGTATAAAATTTTATGGTACAAAATGAATTAAAAATGTTTTAAAATTGAATTTTTAATGCAATAATAGTACTATTAATAAGGTTTTTAATGTTTTTTATTTCTTGAAAACTTTCTAAACTAAAAAGGAAAAAAATTGTTGCATGGTAACAGAATTATTCTACATGAGAACATTTTTTTAAAAGAGACAGTAATTTAATTTAATGGAAGAAAAAATGTTTTGTCAACATTATTTTATCGTTTTTACAAATAAAATTCCTAATTCGTGGTGTTTTTCTTTCGTTTATTGTTTATTTCTCATTATTCTGTCTCCCATTTTTTTTTTAAAAATAAAGCATTAATGGTACTATCTAAAATATCATTTGTTTTTAAATAGTTATTTCTCGGATTAGAATGGGATGGAAATATTTAATTTAAAAATTTGCAATATCTCTGTGTTTTTTCAAAAAGTTATAATAAAACATTTTTTTGTTAATTTTCAAAAGCAAATCTAATAACACTGCAGAAATAATAACAAAAGAGTATATAAAAAACTTGTTTCTTGAAAAATATCCTTGTTTTGTAAATATTTCCTTAGCAATATTTACAGAAGTTAAAAATTTTTCTTTCAAAATTGAAAATATTTAATTTGAAAATGTTTATTACAAATAAACATATAAATAATTTAGTTCCCGAACATTTAATTTAATTTGCTACCTTTCATTACAAGGAATTTACTTTCGTTCAAATATTTCCTTTAGAAATTAAAAGTGTTAGCACTGAAAATATTTCTTCAAAACTGAATTTGCTTACATATAAAAAGAAAACACCCGAAAGTAATAAGCATCAACAAATAGTGAGTATATTCATTGTATATAATAGTTGATTTTATATTTAAATATCTATAATTGCAAAAGAGTAATATATTATTTGTTTTTGTACAATAGAAATGCATTATATTAGCGCGCTTTTATTAGCTTCACCTGTATGTAACGGAATTTTTGAACACTATCTTTATCTAACTTTAAAAAGTCAGATTAACTCTAAATTGTTTGCATACTTGTCAAGGACTGATGACAGTACAATAATTCAATAATTTTGTTCCATTGTCCTGATAGAGATCATCAGAATTAACGATTTCCCATTTCCAGATTTGACGGCTAAAACATTAAACGCTCATGGTTAATATAAATACAACAAACAAACAAATCTTCTTTATATGTATGTGTGCGTGAAAAAGTGGGAAATGCGTCTATGGAATGAAACGTTATTTATTGCCTCATTTTGCCGAAATAGCTGAGAATTGATTCAGAGGTCACCAGATTAAATAATTTGTCACAAATATTCTTCGGTTCAAAAAGTGTACTTTTACGTCTAATGCTGATGCAAGTGTTAGAGACAATATTAAACTCATTTTAGTAAAAAATATCATTGATTTTACACCTTTTATATTAAATATTTCAAACTTAACTCTTTCAGATTTTCTTCAGTTAGCTGATCCTACATTTTGCAAATATGGCCCCATCAACGCAACGGATGCCAATGGGTCTAAATTCTAAAAAATGACGCATATAAGATCAATTCATCAAAGGATAAATGATAGTTTAAGGTATCCGAACACGTTCAGAGTACTTTTTAACAATATAGCATACTAAAACATTGTAAATGCTCTTTTAGGACTCAATACCAATAAATATCATTATTTAACTATCAAAATTTAAAATAAATTACCTGAATTTTACAAAAATCACAATTATAAGTGAAATTTTAGCAATATTTTTGAAAAACTTCAAAGCAGTTAGAGAAAAAGTAATAAACATATATTAGTAAAAGTATTACGAAAACAAATTACATGCATTTATTTAGAAAATGTACTAAAATTTTAATTTTTATTAAAATTTGGAAATTTTAGAACTGATTGTGTAAACATTATAAAAAATGTAACATTTTTTATGAGACCATTATTTAAATAACAAGCCATAACTCAAAATGTATTCATACAATAAGAAATATTTTAGTGCATTATCTAGAAATAACATAAATATCAGGTTTAAAAAGTTTTATAGAAATACATTCGTAATATGTTGAGTTATCAGACTAACCGTGATAGATTTTGAACAATTTAAATGCACACTTCTGGTAAATCAAAAACCCACTTCCGGTTTTTCTAACTTTATAAAATGGATTGTAACTTGACCTCTAGGTAGTGTAGAAACAAAACAACGTATGTTTCGTAAAGTCAAAAGAATATAAAATATTCAATAAAATAAAAAAACGAAAATACCTCTCTTGACTGAATTTCGTCATTTTCAACGTGTTCGGATACCTTAAAAAACTAAAAAAACACGCTTTTATTGTAGATCGAACTAAAAAGTAATATATAATTCTTAGTATAAGAATGAAATGACTAACGAGAAAATTAGTATCATTGAGGTAAAATCGTGGGGGCTCTATATCAGTATAGTTATAATTTCGATCTATTCCGAAATTCAAACTTTGTATAAAAATGTAGTACGATAGACCCCCACGCATTTAATACAATGACATTAATTTTCTCGTTAATCATTTTATTTTTATATTAAGAATTATTCTTTATTTTTTAGTTCGATAAACTATAAAAAAGCGTGTTTTTTAGTTCTATTAACAATAATTCATTCATGTATAATTTCTTTGTAAAAAAAATAAGTGATTGGCATTTTTTCTTGAAACAATTGGTATTTTTTAATTTTACGATATCTTTGAAAATTGAATTTCTTATATAATTTCTAAAAGCAATATTAAATAATTAAAATGATTTTTTTAAAAAAGAAAAGGTTTTTCTATTTTTTTTTCCTTATTGTTACATAGTAATGACTATTTATTTTATTAAAATAAAAATTTTGGAAGTAAAAACTACTATTTTATTTATTTAAATATGCAAATAAAATTACAAAACAAAAAAATTTACTCGCTTTCATTGAAAGTTTAATTTTATGGGAAAAAATAACTTTCCTTTTCATTTCTTTTATTATGGGGGGGAGGGAGACTTTTTAAAAGAAATATTAATACATTATTTTTCATTTTTTATTCCTGCAATAATTTTCCTTAAATCAAATTCAACACACAATGTCATATTTTTATTCAAGGCTTTCAATTTTTCAATGATATTTTTGATAATAAGAACTGTCATTTTTATATCATTGGCTTTCGATTGGTAAGTAAAATTTTAATTAAATTTCATTGAAATCTATTCAATAGGTTGTTTTCTTACTCAAATTAAACATATTTTTTTATTGTAAAATAGATTTATAGTGTATAAATTGCAATTTTTTGTTCATCTAAGTTCAGTTTTTCTGGATTCATCATATTCAAATACGAGGCATTCAATTCATTACTATTATCTTTAAGATACAGCTATAAAATAATTGTACCTTAAATAATTGTTAAGTTTATTAAATTTCATATAAATATTTAGATCGGATTACAATTACTAAACTTCTTTTAATAGAAAAAATATTAAATTTTCTTACGAATGAAATAAAGCAAGTTTCGATTGTAAACGTGTTGGTTTGTATTCCCCCTATACAAACTTTTAAACGGGGTAGTAGCTACCACCGTATCAAAGGTACTGGGCCCCCAAGATACAAGGGCCCCAACATGTGTTAGCAAAAAATTGTAAAATGTTAAGGGGTATCCAAAGAATTTTGATACAGAGTCCACTCAGGATTAGCTACACCAGTGCTTTTAAAGATTTTGCTAGAAAAGGAATATACATGTAATATAGATCTTGCCATGAATTTTTTTAAATGTTTTAGCTCATTGTGTTTACTATTTGAAAAAAAAATTATTTTGAAGTTCTTATTCATTTGAAAATGAGAATTTATAATTGAGAGGTGGACTGATACTTTCCACTGGAAAATTCGATCTGTAGCTGCAAACAATTGTCAGTGGGGCGCTGTAGCTACATAACTCTCATTTATTGCTCATTATTATAATATTTAATTTCATTATGCGAATTACTTGCGACTTTTTACAGGTTTTTCAGATAAATACCATATTATTAATTACACATAAAATCTACAATATCATTATGAATGTCAGTTATTGTGTTTCTTGATTGATTTGCATGATTTGCTTATATAATGGGAATTGAAAAACACAATCAAAATAAACAGTGGTTGACCGGATTGATATAAACCGTATATCCGAAACCGTTATGACGAATCTACATAATAATGATTATGCTGAAACTTGCTGTATAAATACTTCATTCATCAATCAGGTAGAAAAGTACCACACAATTTGTCAATATTTTGGCTATTATTGATTTATACGATTCTACAGTAAGCTTAAGGACGGATTTTTGAAATCTTCCTTGAATTATGGATTTCAGCACGCATATCCTATGTACCTTATATAATATTATTACTGTATAAGAAATAAGCGACTATTTCAGAAATATACTCAAATAATTTGGATAGGTGATGGACCTCGTATTTCTGAAATACAGCTAATTGTCAAGGATAACACCAGTGAGTGACGGAGAATTATATTTGCTTCACACTATAGAGCAATATGAAGGCTGTTGGCGAAGTACCTCGTAAATTTGAACCAAGGATGACACCAGAGCTCAGTCCTCACTTCAATTTTACGCAGAGTAAGAAATATAAAGATCCATTCCATTTCGCACATGTGGCATTCTTCAAAAATTGATGTAAAGGATCTTTAATGAAATCAACACTTGAAATCATGGTTTGAATGGAAGCTTTCTGATGGACTTCCGTAACCCAAATATCAACTCTAATGCAAAAAAATAAATAAATAAACTTAACAATTATAGTGAAAAACAATGCAAATTTCTAATCCAGTTGATCTTTGGTGAAGTAAAAAGTATGATATCAAATTATTTCGGTGAAGTCTTATGAAATTAAAACTTTTTGGTAAATTTAATATTAAAATAAGGCCATTTATTTGGAAAAGATCAATTTCTTTTTTTAATATTCAGTTATCTAATATTTGAAAATCAGCCACACATTTACCCTTTTCAACTTTCTTTTAAGTATTAGAAAATTGATTTTTATGACAAGTTTCTGTATTTTGCGTCTAGGTATAAAAATCTGCATTCCGATAAATAATTCTACATATTTAGTTTTTCCAATTTTTGCTTTATATTTTAAGAGATATTTTTTATATTTTTTTCTTAAAGGACCTCGGCCTAATAAACGAATGGAATGGGGTCGATGTTTTCAAGTGGTGTTGTATGGAAGTTAGAAGGATACAGTCAGAGAGTACCGAATGAAATATCTTCATCCGAATGATATGAACTAAAACTTCTGTTGCCAAAAGAATATCATCTGATCGCTATTTCTTCTGTTTTGCTTCCTCATTCAATAGCCTTCTAAATTCTATCGCCAAAATTTTTAAGAGAGAGATCCTAGAGATAATTTAAATAGCACAACCTCTTTTTCACCCTCAATTCAACTTTAAACATAATCACACTACAATATACGAGCTTTTTTGCGTAGTAAATATTATCATTGAAGGATTCAACGTTTTACAAAGTTCCCGTGATACAGTATGGTATGAATTTACTTCCCTTGACATTCAGAAGACATTCCCAAGGCATTCATTTGATAATTTTTCCGCGGCCCACTTAAAGGGGTGGGGACGTTGATTGCTTAAATTTTAGATTTTAACTATTATTTTTAATTTTATATTTTAATTGCATTTAAATATGCCTCGGAATAAAATGCAGTTACACAAATAAATGAATATAAAGTGATTTAATATGGAATATAAAGTGATTTCCTTATAAAGTCCCACAAACCTGAGAGAAATACACCACAGAAAATAAAATGGAAATTATTGAATGTTTCTTCTGTAAAACGGTGCTATTTAATCCACTGACTACGTCCAGGGGGTTGTTGACCACTGCTCTAGGGCACGATGAATTATTTTTAAAACTGCGGTCTCCTTAAACACTTTTCCCAACTTCCTTACAAACTTTTTTTAATCAATGTTTTCTAAAAATAGATCATTCAAACTAAATGAGAATATTTTTACACAAGTGAATTCCTAGCCGATATAGTATCTCAAGGAAGCTTTATTGTATATAAGATGATCTCCCAGCATTAGCACTTGCCTGTTTTCAGAGGATACTGTCATGTTTATTGAAACCCAAAATCCCATTAAAATCAGATGAAACCTACGGAATTATTTGAACAAATTTGAAAATAAGCCCTTTGTATGGCGAACTCACATCAATACCACTAAAATCAAATACATTCTACTTAGAAAAGAGCATGCCTTCTCTTCCTCACATCAACTTATACGTTTTAACAATGAAATCATTGAAAACTTTGACGTCAAATACTACAGGATCATTTCGCATACGAAACTCACATTCCAAATATATATAAAATACACTATAAACGAATGCTGCACATACTTAAATTGAGATGAAGCTCAAGTTATTTTTATCTCGGAATATTAGTTAAAAACTGTAATTCCTTACCCACGCTTTTAGTATAAAGTTACTCTCAGCATACATAGATAATACAAAAGATATTTGAAAAAAAAGTATAGATCATACATATACTTAGATATTACAGTTATTACAATGCGCTGTAATTTATATTTATATATCTTTACATAATATATACTCGTTTAGATATCCCGTAAGATACGTCAAATTAAGTATTTGGTATGAATTTACTTACGCATGTAGACAAGGAAATTGATGTATCTACTATTAAGATAATTTTATACACATATTTCAAGATAATTAAATTTGTCTAAGATCAAGAAATAAAAATTTCTGTTATTTAGCTAAAAGAGAAAAAAAATACTTTTTTACACTATATTTGCATATTTATTTATAAAATATTTCAAATACATTTGTATAAATTTAACACAGAATTTTTTAACTGACTACAAAATGATTGCTGATATGCAGTCCCGACATTTTAGTCAAGTTGTAGGAAGATTTTGCATTGTTAGGCTGAAGGATGCCTGCTGAAAAACAGTCCCGGCATTTCTTTCAGGGTGAGTTTTTGAATTACATGATCACTAAATGCCTGCTGAAGTGCAGTCCCGGCATTATGGCTATAAATACATGTAAATAGTTTTTGCCATATTAGGCTGAAAGATGCCTGCTGTGGAGCAGTCCCGGCATTTCTTTCATGATGAGTTTTTGCATTACATGACCAGTAAGTGCCTGCTGATTGGCAGTCCCGGCATTTCTTTCATGATGAGTTTTTGCATTACATGACCAGTAAGTGCCTGCTGATTGGCAGTCCCGGCATTTTAGTCATGTTATACTAGTAAGAAGTTTTTGCCTTATTAGGATGAAAGATGCCTGCTGAGGAGCAGTCCTGGCATTTCTTTCATGAGTAGCTTTTACATTACATGACCACAAAATGCTTGCTGAAGTGCAGTCCCAGCATTATGGTCATGAATATTTGTAAATAGTTTTTGCCTTATTAGGCTGCACGATGCCTGTTTGTAAAATTGTTACGATACTTTAGTGGAAGTGATGTGCTTTGTTTCAACTGAGCGAGTTTCCTCCTGATTTAAACATATTGTTCATATTTGTATATTGATTTATTACTATTATCAATATTGATTTAATTTCTATGGAGAGGCTAAGACAGCTTCCAGATCCAAAGCTTTGCAGATATTGAAAATAAAAGTAGACTGAACTTTAGGAATGTTTTTCATTGTTTTCGGTTTCAACTGCGAGTTACAAATCGATGCTTTGATTGTAGTCACTGGACACAGTTGAGCACTAAGATTTAATGCAACGCAGATCTTGTAAACAACGACGGAATTAACAACAGGAGGGCTCTTCTTTTTCGGTTTTCTGTTTAATTTCCCAATCCAGTTGTTGTTCTTTTCCATCGGAGCAAGTTGAGCTTCGATCATCAAGGCGCCACAGATTTTGAATACAAATTCAGAATAAACTTGGGGAATAAGAAATTTTCCCTTGTTTTCTAAGATCAGTTTAGGTTTTGTGTCCATTGTAGCCAATGTAGCTTGATTGTCACAGTCTTGGCACATTTCAGAGGGGATAATCGAATGGATATTGGAAGTTGCAGTGTTGCGTTGATTTCTGGAAAATGCCCAGTATTTGATTGTTTCAATTAAAAGAACATAGCCAAAGATGTTGTAAAATGAAGACAGATGATTCTCTAACATGACAGATATTCCGCAATAGAAAACGTAGAAGCATATCTCGAACCAAAACTCAATCTCCATGGCTCTTTTTAAATCAACGACGTTATAAAATATTTCGGAACGACTTAAAATTCACATTAAACTCAAATGCAAGTTTACTTTTCAACAGTCAGCACATATAATGAGGTTTTCTTTGACCTTTTTGTTGGTTGTTCTTTGATTTCATTGTTAAGCAGCATTGTTGTGAATAGAAATTATATTATTGTTGATTCATAATTAACTTCAGTAATAAAGGTCTGTTTCAGCATTGTTACTTAACAATCATTGCTTTGCTTCAATAAGACTTTAGTAATATAATATTTCCTATTTCGGTAAATTTTAACATTGAGTATTTTAATATCTTTTAAAATATTTTCATATAAATATGTATATATTTAATCAGTTTCCTGTGAGAAATATAAGACACACTTACATGCAAACACAAGTATACATGCACATACACACACATATAAGGCTTTTCAATAAATATTGCTGAGGGAATTTTAACAGAAATACATTTATATCCGAGACAAAATAAAATTTATAAAGATTTTTTTTAAAAAAATGCAATAATTATTGTTGCTGTTCAATGCATTTTAATTACTACAGATTTATATCGTATTTTTCAAGAAAAACGCAGAATGCCATTAAAAAAACCCAGATTTATTTTAAACTTTCAAGTGTATCGATCATTTCTGATCACACAAAAATTAGAATGTTTACAATGTGGAACATTTTAAGCAACTGTGGTGAAAGAATTTCCAGATGCAGAATTGTTTTCATAAGTTTTAAAGGCAACTTCGAATCTTACGAAAATGTTGGTCAGGCACACATTTAAAAAAATATTTAATTTTAATTTTGTTTGAAAAATATAATATATTAAAGACCATTATTTAAAATCGAAATAAGAAAAGAGAAATACGAATATTTCGCACAAAGTATTCTAAATTTTATCTATTTAGGAATGGAGCCTCAAAGTCCTCCCTCACCGTAGTGTGGAAATTAGAAGAATAATAGATGATAAGATACCATGTGTCAGGTTGTTATCCTCACTTGGCAACATGGATATTGAGTGAAGGGTGCAGAATTTGCTCTAATGTAGGGGCACCTGGTGGGGAGCTGAAACAAAGTAGATAGCACAAAACTCTTCTCCACAAAAAAATACATATACATGACGATTTCATAGTGATCGACTGAACGGCGTTGGAGTAAAGTGATTTCAATACAAACATCCATTTATATTTAGACAGATATAGCAAATATGTACGATATAACAATTATAACATTTAATTACACACACACATACTCCATAGATAAGAAGTAAATAACACAAAGTGAATTATTATGGCTTAGCATTGATTCCTCGCGATACGTCAGAACAAGTACAATAGCTAAACAGTAAGCAGGGAGTAAGCAATCGAGTTGTGTAACGTTGAAACAAAAGACGAATCGACGAGATTTGAAAATTACGTAACTTCGGGTTCGCGTATATCGAGTTGTTACAGCATATAACTCTGATGGTGATGATAGCTCTATTTAGTGCCAATACAGGTTAGTATAACTCTAACAGGGAATATTTCATTTGGTATTATAAAAAATGGAATACTTATCTATATATATAAATGAGAAAAGCGACTCACTCACTCACTGACTAATCACGATATCTCCAGAACCATACAACCTGCCAACTTGAAATTTGGTAGACATGTTCCTTTTATGGAGTAGAGATTAGCTAAGAATGGATTTTTTGCGAAATTCGAACCGCAAGAGGCGTTACGGTGGGTTAAAAGGTGTTATAAATAATTGTTTCCATTTTTACACTACTCGACGTACAATCTTGAAATTGGGTCAGCAGATTCCTTTCATAGAGTAGAGATCCGCTACAAAATGAGTTTGCTGAAAATCGACATCCAAGTGACGTTTTATAGAATTTCCATTTTTAAATTATTAGATGCACAGACTTTAAATTTGATAAATAGATTCTTTTCATAGAGTAGAGATCATAGCTACAAGATGGGTTTTGGAAAAATAGCTGCCAAAGTGGCGTTACAGGAGATTAAGGGGCGTAAAAGATAAATAATTTCGTTTTTAAACTGCTTGATCTACCGGCTTGAAAATTGGTAGGCATAGTTCTTTCATGGAGTTAATAGAAGCTACGAAATGGGTTTTGGGGAAATTGGTCCCCTAAGGAGTGTTGAGGGTGGTTAAGGGGATATATAAATTATTATTCCGATTTTTAAACTATTAGACGCTCAGTCTTGAAATTTGATAAGCAGATTCCTCTCATAGGGTAGAGATACGCTACAAAATAGATTTCGTGAAAACAGACCCCCCCAAGTGGCGTTGCGGGGGCTCAAGGGTTATAGATAAGTATTCCCATTTTTAAACTATTAGACGAACAGTCTTTAAATTTGGTAAGCAGATTCCTTTCGTTGAGTACAGAACCGCTATAAATTGGGTTTCGCGAAAATTAACCAACAAGTTTCCTTTTGGGGGATTAAGGGGCGTAAAAGATAAATATTTCCGTTATTAAACTGTTCAATCTACCTGCTTGAAAATCGGTAGGCATGTTCCTTTCATGGAATAGAGTTCCTCAAACAAAGAGTAAAACAAAAATCGACCCCTAAGGAGGGTCGCGAGGGGTCAAGGGGAGTTATTAGAAAAAAATGCTGTTTTAGAATTGTTAGACCTGCGTACTTGAAATTTGTTAAGCGTGTTTCTTTTGTTGAATAGGGATCCACTATGAATGCATTTGACGGGAATCAACTCCTGAGGGTGCAGGGGGTTACTGGGGCGTGTTGACAAAAAAATTCTTTTTTCGAACTACAAGGACTATAATAATGGAATTTGGTTTTAATTTTTCTTTTGTTGAATTGAAATCCACTAAGAACGGTTTTGGGGAGAACGACTCTCAACGGAATTACAGGGGGGGGGGGGATATTGATAGTAAAAATTTTGTTTTTGCTCGATTAGATTTAAATTTGAAATTTGGCTTCCATGCTTATTTTATGGAGTAGAGATCCACCTAAAATTGGTTTTGCGGAAACCCTCTTGGTTATAGAGTTACGAAAGTGCAAACATCATTCTATACTCAATTTTAGAGATTATTAGATAATACAAATTAGTAGTTCTGTCCTTTTTTTTATCAAGAGAGGAGAGTTACAGGTATAAGTATGTTTTTCAATACAATAGAATTCTTAATGTTAGGACTTAGATATCAATAATTTGTATATATAAACAGTACATATTTAAAAAACATCACGAAATACCCAGCGAAGCGGGAGGGTAACGGCTAGTTCTTTAATAAAAGAAATACAAAGATAAATTTGAAAGATAAAAAAATTAGCAGTAGAGAAAGACCCCTAAAACAGATACAAAAGTTTCTTATGGCACTAATATATTTTTTAAGAAAATACTTTGGGATTAAATATGGTTTCGTTACATTGTTAGTACCTTTGGCTGAAGAAATATTAAATTTAAATGTATTTAAAAGCACATCTTGAATGATTATTAGCATTCAAAGCAAGGTGACAGATTTCAATTTTGAACGACCGTGAAGTCACAAAGATGATATCTGAAATATATGTATGAGATATATATATATATATATATATATAACCCCACTCTCCAAACTTATACATCATGCCAGGATTTTAAGACTCATCAGATTCAATGTATACCATGTACATGACAAGTCTTGTAGAAAAGACTTAAACCCACAACTCCACAGAAGCAACGAGTTCAAGGGTATGATCACCTAGTTATAGAAATCACAAAAATTGCATTGCAAAAAACAAACAATCAACTTTTCAGTAATTATTTCTTTCCATTCTACTATACACTCATTTAATCAGTTAGTTGCGATATAAATAGGAAAATTTAACAATAAGTTTCGATTAGTTTTCACAACTTTTTTGATAATATTTTGGAAAATACAAAATCACTTCTTGCATTATAATAACTTTTTCCTACAAATTCCTTGGATCAATACATTCATATAAGAAATGCTAATCAAAGATTCCAATTTTTTGTCAAAGAATTTACTTTTTAAATGAACGCAATTCAAATGAATGAAAAATATGAACTTATATAAATCAAAACTTCACAATCTTTCAAAAATATACATACTACGCGCGAAAACTGATAAAAAACACATAAGTTGTGTTTGAAATGTGTAAGAAGTTCCACAATTTTCAAATGCTTAGCAATAAATGTATATAAAAGTCTATTGCAAGACTTTCAAATATATGAAAAAATCTGCAATTTCAAATAGAAAAAAAAACATTATAAATGTCTTATAAAATACAGCGATGACTTCCAAAAAAGATACTTAATTAAACAGAAAAATTTCTATAACAAAACTATTTTCTGTGTCTTTTTTTACATGGAAAATTATTTATCGCGATTTACATTCCAAATAAATACACAATAATATCCTTAAATAACATAATTCCTTAATTGAAGGGATTTCTTAACTACTAATTTCACACAACAGCAATATTCTACTAAAATATTCTGAAATCTAATTTAAAACATCCAATGTGAACAGAAACCAATTTATGCAAAATTAATTTAATTTTTTAAACACAAACGTTAACAATGATAAAGGAACTTCACAGAATGCACAACAGCCTCCATATGAGTACATTAAATCTACAGGTGAAAAAAGACTAGTATAAATTCTTGTAGTTATTCGTGTACATATTAGTGTTTTATATCTTTCCACTGTTTCTGAAAAAGAATAAAATTTTTTAGCCAAACAGCCATAACAATATTTTAAACATTAATAAAAAAATCTAAATAAAAGCAGATAAAGATAGTATAAGGGGGGTAGGAAGAAAATTATATCAATGAACCTACCATAAAATCCGGCGTTTAACAAGCATCCATACTTTGAAGTTGCAATTTTTAATTTTTAAGTATATTCGCCGAATAACGCGCACCACAATTTTTAAGAAGAAACCTGAAATGTACGTATCCACTGTTCTTATGCTTTGAAGTCATCTATTCGAGGCATTATCCCAGGCATTTGAAAAAATAGTATACTCTTAGAACTACAACCCTTTAAGTTTATTAAGTATGCTATTTTTCTTTAAATAAACAATATTTCGATATATGTAGATATGTTTAATTATTTTATGCTCGTCTCTCTTATTATTTTTACATATTAAACGAGGTATAAATTTGCGCCAGTTTTATAATTTTAGCATATAACTGTTCTATATTAAATACGACCACCAAATTATCAATAACCAATGAATTTAGATTAGAAGAACGATAATCACATGAACAAATTTTATTTCCTTGGATTTGGCAACACAGTCTACAGCAGCACGCATACCGAATCTTGAATTCACGGTACCTCCAACAAGTTTTTCAGGTTTTGTCATGTGTTCAAACTACAAATTCTATTAGTGTATAATTCAGTGTAATATTTTTAAGGCTTGGGCTTAGTCTTAAAACCAACAAAAAGAGGAAAATATGAATCAATCTTCAAAAACAAAGTGTTAAAATATATTAAAGAATCGAGCAACTGTGCACGGACTTTCAATATAACAAAGAAGATGGTAAGAAATTGGAGAAAGGATGAAGATGCTATTAAAAAATGTCAGTGAAAATATGTTCAATGAGGGGCGGAATAACTTTCTGGCCAAATATTGAAAATAACTTTAGAGAATGTATACAAGAACAGAGGCGTAATCGTTATGTTATACAATGAATATGATTGTGGCTCGTACATTGAAGTTGAGGTGGGTGAATCCAAAAATCAAAGCAAAGAATTTAAAGCGGCTTCAGGTTGATGTTATCATTTCATAAACAAAAAATCAATCTTTTTTTTAACCTCAGATTTTGGAGACCTTCCTTTATAATTAAACTCCTCTTGGGGAAATTTTGGGGCCAGGATTCGCGTTAATTCACAGCCTCTCAAGAAGAAACCCTGATATTTAAATTAGTTTGACTACATAAAGTCTAGGTTTTGTAGATGTAAGATAGAAGGAGCAGGAGAGCTGTGGCGGTAATACGTAGGTGAGAATATTAGAATATTTCATTGAGTATTTCACAAACATAGCGTGAGTTAAGGAAGGAGATGCTAAGATATTAAATTATTAGAGTAAGGATCTAAGATAGATTGAATTAGATTTAGTAATCGGATCACTAGCGCTGGTTCACTTTGTCCAGTTCACTTAATCGTGTTTACTTAGAGTTATTCATTGAGAATAGATTGCTCGCTTTAATATTACTCCTAGGGTCTCCTTTTGTAGTTTCACTCGTGATTGATTAAGTGTGTTTGAAGAGAAATAAAATAATAGTTATTATGGAAGTTGTTGGTGATGCTTTGTTGCCCCCCACACACACACCCTTAGGTAAACAAGACAGTGAAGGAGCGGTGCCAAATAGGTCGCACTCACAAACTATCTTCTTATCTGTGTAGAAATATATGGTAATAACTATTCACATTATAACATGAGTAATTATATTAACACATTTCAATAAAAAATCTACATTTAGATATCACAAAAAATCAGATATATCAATTATAATCAGTTTTCTCATTTTTAACTGCCAATAACTTTTAAAACTCTTTCCTTCTCCCTCACGTCAAAATAAATGGTGGTCATGGTAGCTTCACGATCAGGATCGTGAACTCGTGGCTGACGTTGTCGAGTCACGGTTTCGAAACCTAGTGGCACTGAAGATTCGCTGAGTAGAGGGGCTGATGCAAGTTAACTTTGTCGAGGCTCAAAGTCCTCCTATTGATGTGGTGTGGATATCTGAAGAATGAGATGCTAACTCAGGTGTCCTCATCACTTGATCATGGCTCAAAATTGTGAGGTTCACCAGTAATAGCTCTCGTCTTGCTTTGTAGCGTGACGTTAATAAAACACTCACTCACTCGTCAAAAAGGATAAGGTAGGATTTCGACATCATTTTGTGTGCCCGTCTCCGGGTTGGAGTAATAATCAAAAGTAATGCATCATAAATCCATTTCTAATACCTGAAAAAAATTAATTTCCTTTTTAACATATCCAATGGCAATACTAAATTATTTTTAATGTAACTTAAAATAGTTTTTTATTTATATTTTCAACTCAGAAAAACATTTATAACTGCCCTTAATTTTAAAAAATTTCCTGGGAGAAAAAATAATCCTCTTTTACGGTTCTTGAAAATCATGCAATCACTAAGGGGCTAAGAAATTTTAGTAAACTAAGATTATTTTAGAATTATGAATTAAATCGAAAAAATATACTGAGTTAAAATTCATTATATATATATAAGCAATTATTCTTTGTAGTTTACTTTGGTGGAAAATACTTTGTAGTTTCATCTGAAAATAGCATAAAACTCAATGAAAGTTTTTTAAGAATTTTTATAATTTTGATAACACTTTTCTCTTCACCGAAAGAAGTCGGTTGGATTCATAAAACTTTCTTCTGGGTCCTTTCAAATGCTTTCAGTCCCAAAAAAATCCATCCACTATCTTTCAAAAAGGATCCATTCCACTTTAAAACCTTCTGGGGAAGAAATTTTTAGACTTATTTCTTTTTCTGAGAATGATGGTCTATTCAGTCGAATATTTTTTTTCTTTCTTTGACAAACGACAGCTTATTCAAAACTGTAGATGTCAGGCATACCAGACAAATATTCTCTTCTACTTGGGAACCGACAATCTATGTATTCAGAAAAACATCATTCTGAATAATGTGTTATGGAAAATAGAACATGAAGCAATAAGCTGAAAGTGTGCATCATATACAAATCTTGATTGATAAATGCTCATAACATTTTGGATTGATTTGATAGACCTTCGAACTCTTACACATTCTACAGATTGAAAATGTTAAACTGATTTTACAATGATCTGAGATATTTCCTGTAATACGCTCCTCACTGTCGATTGTTCTATGAAATTTCGAGCACTCTTAAAGATTTATATTGAATTATTTCTAACAAAAATTCACATTAAATTTATTTTTTAAACTCCAAAATCTTGTTTATTAACCTATTATTATAGTAAAAAAATTATTTAAAGTATCCATCCGACTGGTTGCGACAACTTTTTTTTTAAAAGAAGGAGGTCTGGGGATTTTTTTTTTTTTGTTATTTTTAGATTTGTTTAGTGCATTTTAAGGAAAATGTGCTAAAATTAAGAAGAGAAAAAGAAATTATTACTTAAATGGGAAAAAATAGGTAAAAATTGACAAAAAATAGCATAAACGTGGCCCATTCTGCACCAAAGGTTTATAAACAA
>BMAO01031808.1:0-20739 GCA_019973975.1 Trichonephila clavata
AAATTATAGTAGCGATCTATGTATTATTTAAAATCCAAAACTTGTCATTTTCAGTTTTAAAACTGATATTTCTATCAATTCTACTAGAATTTAGAATAAATTGATTTGCATTGATTCCAGTGCATTACAATCATAAAATTTGTAGAACCAATCATTTTAGTATTTGAAAGTAGTAAAATTCTTAGTAGTTAATAAATATTGTTATAATATCTATAATCTGAGCTACACTAATTGAGATATGATTCATAATGATTTCTTTAACTTCTACAATAGTGCTATTTCATCCTACTATATTTCTTAAAAATTTTAATTATGTTTAATCATTTCTGGAGATTTATAAACATTGTCAAAATTAACTCACCTGTAAATAAATATTCATATAAATCAGTGTTCCAGGGAAAATTTTCAGATTTATTAAAATTTTTTTCCCATTAATTTAATTACATAATGAAGTTTTCTGGATCAATAAATTATTTGTGATAAATATTCTGGTGAATTTTATGTCATGATGAATTTCAAAATTGTAAAGATAGATCTTCTATTTATACTCCTGGAGTAAATATGTTTTGCATGAATTTTTTAAGTTAAATTGTTTGTTTCATTGTTAAGTATACAATTATAGTATCAATACACAATAAATATTTGTAATTTTTTTACAATACATTTTAAAAATTATGTGATTGCTTATTTTGCTATATCTGTTTCTTGTTGTCTGTAAATATTAAACATTAATGAATGTAGTATATTTGCAAAAAAATCCTAAATTTTGTAACATATACATATAATCAAATATGTCATGCTTTATAAAAACTTGACAGCAATCATGTAATTAAATAACATCAAACATGCTCACAAAAAATTTTAACTTTTATAAAATTATGCAATAAATGTTTTATTGTATTTGACTTTTTTGTTTTGTTTTTATCAAATTTTAAGTTTTTGTTATTTTTTTTTAAAAGGTTTAATTTATGAGAATTTTACATTAAATTATAAATTCAAATTGTAAATGTGAAAGAAATAATTATAAAAATATTTTTAATTAAATATGACTGTAATATAAATGTGAAATTTGTTAGCATCCAAAGATGAAAATATTAATGCATGCTATATTTTTCATTTGGGCAAATTTAAACCATAAATTAAAAAAAAAGTTTAATTTTACCATTAAATGTATGGAAAAATTTAAAATACAGAAATTGTAGCATGTAAATAAAGTAAACAATATAAAATTATTTCAATTTCAGAAAAGTACTGTGTATAAAGTACTGTATTAAGAAAAGTACTGTATAAAGTACTATTATTATATAAAGGAATTTTTTGAGGTATATTGTATAATGGGTATGTAATTTCAGTATGCATACAATTATTAAAATACATACAAGAAACAAAAATTAAAATCTCTAAAGAAAAAATGGTGTTCTAAAAATAAGAAATCTTTTGTATCATTGATTTGTATAGGTCCTTCTGCTTAGTGAGTAAGTAATTAAATACTTTAAGATATTTGAATATTATTGTTAAAAAAATCATTGCTAATTTAGATATATTGTGAATATGATTCTTAATTATTGGCAGATTAGATAAGTTTCAAGACTTAATAAGTATTAAAAATTTAAAAATGCCTAGTTTCAGGTAACATAATTTTGTCTCTAAAAGATATTGATAAAGAATATTAAAAAAAAATATATATGAAATTTTAGAAAAAAAAAGTCAATTTGTTAATAAAAATAGAACATTAATATTGCTTTAATAGAATTTTAGTTTTTGGTATTAAAAGTTTTTAGTATTTCAGTTTAGTTTTTTGGTATTTTAATTCAGTTTAGAGAGCTGGCTTGTAAAGCTGGTCTAAAATGAAACTAAGATTATGTATGTTCATTAAAAAAAAGTTTTAAAGATTCCTAAGGAAGTGTGATTCTCAGGTGCAGATCAATATAAGAATTTATTTTCCTAAATTAAAATTTGTTACACTTCTTATTAGATACAACCAAAATTGTTATTAGGTACTTAAGTAAATTGTTGGAAATAATTTAGTGTCATTTGAAAGGAAAAATTTTTAAAGAAAATGCTAAGCAATCAGGTAATAATATTGATATTTTTTGGTTTTAATTCTATGTGGTCTATAAATTCCTCCAAATGTTTTAGGTGGTATTGCTTTTCAGAGTTTTGGTTTATAATATTCATTGAGTGCAAGCTTTAAGATATAAATTCCTTTTTAGAAAATGTCATACTTAATGTCTTATATAAAATGTAAATAAACTACTGAAGATTTTTTTTTGGTAATAGTATAAAATTTTGATTTTATATTTTTTCTGAATTTTTCATGTTTTTAATAGTTTTATAACTTACTGCTTTACTCACAGTTTTTATGTTGTTTAGATTTAAAACGCATAGATTTCAGTTCAAAAGGTTATTTGTAAAAATCGCTTAGTTCAGTAGTTTTTTGCTCAAATATTTGAAAAATGACTTTTTTGGTAGATTTCTTCTTATGGGTATTTTGGTATTATTTTTTTCCCGTCAGTTTGTAAAATTCAAAAATGTTTTAGATTTTCAAGGGGCAAAAAAAATCCTGATTTGCGAAAAATGTAATTTTTTCATTGTCTCTTAATATAGCACTTAAGTGTAACTAAAAATTAAGAAAATCCTTTACTAGCATCCTAAGTTTTCTTATCTAGTGCATTAAAATGAAATAAAATCAGAGTTAATCAAACCTATGGAAAAATTTCTTGATTTGTGTTGTGACTTATATTAACATCGCATTCTAATGCAATGCGAGGGCTGTTGGCGACGGACCTCATGATTTTGAGCCGTGGTCAAGAGACGAGGATGACACCTGAATGTCGTCTTCAAACTTTCACATCATGCTAACGAAGCGACTTTGAACCACAACTTCACATTTTAAGTGATCACAATTTATGTATTTAAATTCTAACAGCTCTGATGAGTACATGCCTTTTTTGAAATAGGAACTCCGTAATTTCCACGCCACTTAACCACGACAGATTTAATATTTTTCGTTGCCTCTACACGGTGTTCAGTGGCATCATGACTTTAACCCGCGACTCCACAACTTCGTCCGCGAGTTAGTGACCATGACCACTAGGTTAAATCCTTTTCTATATTAATATATCAAATCTTACTATAAGAGTAAAAAAGTATTTTTTTTTTTTGCCTCGTAATAAATAACTGAGATTATTCAGGAATGATGGTTGATCCATTGAAAAGAATTAACTACTTTTTTCTTTTAGCATTGCGTTAGGCATGAAGAATTTTGTATTTACCTTCTTTTTCATTCTTTTTATTTCTTAATATGTTTCTATTCTGTGAATATTTTTGGCAAAAAGCATGCACATGAAACAAGTGAAGAATATACACTGAATGAGGAATGCAAAAAATAAAACATGCTTAAAAATTGAAAATAAAAATGAAAAATAAAAACCAGTAGTCGCCTTGAGGAGTAGGATTTTTTTTTTGGCAAGTACGTCATGACCTCCAGGGGTCTCCGATCCTTCCTTTCTTCCACGGGTCTTACAGTTTTTGAAGAACATGGGTAACACACCACTTAGGATGCTTAAACGATTTTTTTTTTCTGTTTTCGTTTCTTTTCTCTTCTTTTCATCATTTTTCTTGAGTAGTTTTTGTAAATCGTAGATTCACATTTCAACATAAGTTTGTTTGAGCAGTTCAATCCTATATACCTCTGAGACCCCCCCCCCCCAGTAAAACTTACCAATCAACCAGACTTGTGATATTACAACGAATGCGTCGAAGCTAAAAATTAAGCTTCTTCCAGACTATGGACATTAGACATTTAAAATTTGTCGTTTAAAGAATTTTTAGGCAACTGAGGGTCCAGGTAATGAGCTTGCGGTTATCGAGACTGTAGAATCCGTCATTCCTGAGGCCAATAAAAAATTGCAGCGTGGCCTGACGTTGTTGAAATTCTTTCATTTTGGCGTGTTTGAACGTTTGGTGCCAGCTCGGGTTTCACTTGATCATTGTTCAAAAGTAAGAGGTTGTTGCCAATGTTCTTTTATACAATTTTATGCATGAAATTTGTAAATAAACTATATACCTAGAAATTTAGTAGGATTCCCTAATTCAAAATTGATTAATTGATTTCCTCAGAAAAATTGTTTTTTCTCAAATTATTAAAGAACAAGACAATCCAAGGAACACTTTTTCTGATTGAAAAATGTCCCAGAATTCAAATTATAACGCATAAGTATATGTTTCAGCGTTCTTAAACTTTCGATCGCAGCGGCCCCCCTTCATGTATCAAACTGCAGCGGACTCCCAGAATTTTGAATATATCCCTCCCTGACTCCCAACACATATCTGAAAGATTTTAGATTATCAATACTCGTAAAACTGCATCTGCAACCTGTATTCAGACTAACACTTCTTTTGTTCCTTTAGAGTCTTTCACGTGGTATATATTCTACTATTTTTTTTTTAAATATTACGTTGTAGTATAATAAAAAACAAAATAAATATTCTTGATCGAAATACATGCTCTCTAGTGAAGTTTTTTTCATTGAAGGGCAATTCACAGTGATCTAGTCTAGAATGTCACATCTTTCAGTTTCTCCATAAGGCCTTTAAGGTGGCCTAGTGGTTAGAGCACCGGACGCCAGACCGGAAGGCCTGGTTCGATGCCCGATGCCACCAAAAACTCGCCGAGTACAAACGGAGCACGTGCTTGTTAAATCTGTGGGTCCGAATGGTGTTGCCATCTATCGTGAGCAAAATCGTGCTGTCACCTTCATGGGCTCAAAGCTTAGGCTAATGACAGACGTATCTCTTGCCCGATGCCATGATGAATTTCGTGGGCCTCGATCTGACCACGTCAGACAGGTGGCATAAGCAACAACAACAAGATTCTGTAAAAGAAGGGAAATCTTAACACTAAATGACACCACAGTATAAGAATCGCTACATTAACATATTGTTATATGTATAAAATTTTATCTTTTCCGAGTAATGTTCAAAATTTACTTAGCAAAACTATTGAAGATGAAATATATATGGGACATAATTTAGTTTTGGTCAAGTGGATTCAAACAGAAATGAGAGAATATGTTGCATAGAGTATCCCAGTAATTCTCTTTTTCATTAAATTCTCTCTTCATTCCTTGAAATAGTTCTCTCCGAGATTCTTTTTTTCTTTCGTTTGTTTAATATTCCGATCAGTTTTTTTTTTTCTTCATGATTTAAAATTTATTTCATTTTTATCTCAGAATGAATCATCAGAATTTATTCTACATCTGAATTGAAATAATAAAAAAATAAATGAAACTTGCATGCATTTTGATTTTTTTTTTAAGGCGAGGGAAACTTGAGAATTAATAAGAAGACTTGCAGAACAGAAGTAATCATAAAGTTAAAATGTGTACACACACACATAAACAAATTCACAGATGGGGTGATATTTAAGTAAATAGCTGAGAGGATTGAACGACCCCAGTCCAGCTATCTATCTTTAATATATAGAGAGAAACGTTATAATCATATTTTAAGTTTCATAAATTACATGTACGATCCACAGTTTATGCCTAAATTCAATAGGAAGGGTGATTTTAATTTGTTTCTCATCTGTTATCAAGGTTGTTTGTGTAAATATTTTATTTTCATCAGTTATGAATAATTAATATTTTCTCCCCCCCTTCCCCCCACCTCCTATTTTTACTTGCAGGCATAACAGCTCCGTAGATCTGTAATAAATAACGTTATGCAATATTTTGTGCGGAAATGACAGCTGTATATATGGCAGCTGCCGATTCTGGATGAAATTAAAAATTATTTTAGATTCTGTGTGTGTGATTTTTCAGATGTTATATTTTGAACACACGTGGAGATTTTTGCATTTCAAATGACCATAACTTAGCAGCATTTGTGTGTGTGTGTATATATAGTTACAGTGCCGATTTAAGCTCATTTCGGGCCCTGGGCGCAGAAGATTTACGGTTCCCCTTTGCAATGGCTGATCGAAATTTATAACCAGAAAATCTGGTTAAGTCCAGCTTATCCGGGCCCTTGGCACCTGCCCCAAACGCCCAATGGATAAACCGGCAATGTGCAGCTACCCAAAACGAATGGATAAAAGACTTGGTCCATTTTAGAAAAACGTGACAGTGAATAATTTTCGCAATTCTCAACGCAGAGGGCAAAAATGGTATAATTGTTAATAACGCGAAAAAATCACGTTTAATAAGTTAACATTTAAATTAATTTTTTTTATTGGTTACATATAATTTCTCAAAAACAATTTTCGCTTAGTATCTTTTTTTGCAGAATTAAGTAAAAAGTTTTCGAAGTAAGTCTGATAGGAATTTTATATAAATTGGATCATTAATTCCGAAGATATTTTAGGGAAACCTTCAGATCAACAGTTCTTAAATTTTCGATCATCGCCGCCCCCTTTTGTGACTTCGTAGACTCCCAAGATTTTAAACACTTCTCCCTGACTCCCAACATATGGCTGAGTGATCTAAAGATTCCTCAGTTATTCTAAAAATGTTCTTCTGCTACTGATCAGAATTATTACGTTCAAGTAATGGCTATGTAGTTGCAAACAGTAAAAAAAAACAACAAAAAAAACCTGAATATTCTTGATCGAAATACATGTTTTGATAGTTTTTTCATTGGAGGCAATTTAATGATCTAATTTAGAATGGCATATCTTTCAATTTTTTCCATGAGTCTTTTCAGAGTCTATAAAAAAGAAAAATCATAACATTAATCAAGTAACCATCGTGGAACCCCTAGAAAAGCAGTAGACTCCCGGGTGTCCGCGGACCACAGTTTAAGAACCGTTGCTTTAGATGATCATGTTAGGCGTAACAATTTCTTAATTAATTTAATTAGACAATTAGACGTGCAATTAGGTAGTTGAAGAAAAAAGGAATTTCCACACGGGGTATGTGTAGGTGCTTTTGAATTCAAGGGTTTAATATCATCAAGAATTCGAATGTATATCAAAAAAAAATTTGATACTATTCGCTTTCTTTTCTTCACTATATTTATTCACAGTTAAAATATATTTTGTTTTTAGAATTTAGGTTGGGAAATTTAATTTGAGTCATATTCTTTAAAACTAAGACAACTTCTTTGTTTGAGTCATGGATTCGAAAATAGGAAAATATTCTGCCCAATTAGTTCATTTTTTTTATTTCTTCTTCACTGCGATTTTTTTTTTTTCACTGTTAATTTTCCTTTCAAAGTATAACTGCATGTTTCTTTTTTAACAATCGACCACTGAACGCGGATTTCTAACAATAAAGGACATGCCGCGATAGCCTAAGTGCTCAGTTAGCGCAAGCTTCAGTAAGCTCTTTCAAAGCGAATAGCGGGGTCGAATTCAATCAGGGCCATCGTGTTGAATAATGGGGCTACTGAATTCGAAATTCCTTATGCAGTGTAGTTTGATTTGATTTAATTAACGTCGCACTGTGAAGCTGCCCGATGCTTTTGGCTCCGGACCTCGTAATTTTGAACTACGGTCAAGTGACGAGAACGATACCTGAGCTTAGCATCCTTGATATGGTATACAGTTAGTAGAGTTAAAATCTTAGTTTTTTTCAGGGGAT
The DNA here is from genome assembly GCA_019973975.1 of Trichonephila clavata. Taxonomy (NCBI): domain Eukaryota; kingdom Metazoa; phylum Arthropoda; class Arachnida; order Araneae; family Nephilidae; genus Trichonephila; species Trichonephila clavata. The sequence goes on from BMAO01031808.1 coordinate 7,584, forward strand.
CATTTTCGGGTCTCAAAATTTTTGAGTTTTATTACTGTTAGATTTTTAAGTCAACAATTTGCAATCGATGTCCCGCCTGACGTTTAAAATATTCTTTCGTTAAAGTTAAAAACATAAAAATTATGAATAAAAAAATTCCGAAAAGTTGCTTAGTTAAATATATTAAAATATCACTGTTATTAAAAAAAAATGTCAGTTTGGCCCGTTTTCTGAAATAGATCATATATAGAAATTGACATACTGATGCGGCGCTCACTTATTTTACTTTAAAATAACGTCTTAACAACTACCCAGGTTCGATTATTTAATTTAGTCCGCATCATGATAGTGGCTAGTACTTAAAATGAGTTATTGAGACAACGCAAAACTAATGACAATACTCGCTTTAAAATTAAATTAAATTAGTTTATTACAATTTAAAACACATTACGAAATTTAGATCAACACTATTAAAATTGAAGAATAAGAACTATGTACAAACAATAAGAGTTTCACTTATCTGAAACGGAGGCGAGGTGATGGGGCTGGCATTGTCCACCGGACAATGAACTAAGTTTTTCCTAAAATTTGGAAATTAGTCTAAGAGTGATTGTAAGAGAGAATCTGGCGGAACTTTGCTCGGCGCCTGTGTTTAAGTGAGGGCAAATTCCACCCCTTGTGCTTGCGCGCGCTCTTTGTCCAGCCTCGTCATTGGACAGTGACCAAGCGCAAAGTTACAAAAGTTAAAGTTTCTCCCAAATTTATGAGTCCATTCAACTTGCATGACCGTTGAAAACTCAGTGACACCCTGCGCTGGACCCCGGATCAGAATTCCGACAACATCCTGTAAACAAGGGGGATATACAAAATTACTGATTATTTGGGGGCCATCTTCAATACCGGTCAGCCTCCAAGCCTCCCATCAATGCATAAAATGGGCTCAATTCATGGCAGCTTACATGGCAATCGCGTATTCGTAACTGAATTCGAAACTGATGTTAAACTAACTTGTACGTGCTGTTGTACTTGTCAAATTTAGATAAAATTTCAAATTTCATAAGTGAGTAAAGATGCTCAAATGAAAAAGATTCATCAAAAAGATTTTAAATTTAAAAAAAAAGTTTATTTTGTGTATTTTTAAAGGAAGTATATTTTGCGTGCGTTATTATATTGCTGACAAACATATACTTTTTAAAAGAAAGTTTGTGCAAGAGCAGAATTTGGCGCATGAACTGATAAGCTGGAAACACATGATTGCATTTATCGTATGACTATGATGACACTTGAATTTTTGAACTCAATTGACTAGAAACACGTGTTTGTCGTTATCATGTGACTATGACGTCATATGAATTTAGCCTATCACAAATTTCGCAATGAGCTCTCGCACACATGCACGTGTTCTTTGCTCATCATAATTTATAGTAGTGTTTCTCGGAAGTTAGACTCACAAGTTCAAGGGTGATTTAGGAGAGAACCTCTTCTGTAGACAGCCCATAATTTAAACCAATAATAAAATAAAAAATTAGCAATAAATAAAATCAAAATAAAAGGTATGAAATGAGGTTCGATGTGTCTCAAAGGCTAAAAGGAATAAATAAATGTTTTGAAGCATGTGCAAGTACTTAAAGTGACTAAAAATAAACTTAGCGTTTTTGGAGAGAGAATTTAAACACTGTTTTATATAGAGAGTAAATACATAATTGAAATTTGTTATATATAATATATATATATATATATATATATATATATATATATATGTTATAACTTAAATTGATATATCTACTCTTAATTCGAATCTCCTTTATTTATAACATCTAATTCATAAATCCTAATACCCTATTTCGAAACGCATCTCTTTCTGAAGCATAAAAACATGTTGGTTTATTACTGATTCTTTAGACCTTGAAATTCCATAAATTTATTGGCGATTCCAAGAAATATAGAATCATTAATGGTTTCCATGTCCCTTAATAATAGGGATTAATATTCCCTAAGCAATGATGTCATTTCTATAAATAACTAGTTATTCCCTTCACTTAGACACGTGACTGTATTTTTTACAATGTGTTTTTCCCGATTCTTTCCTATATATAAATACTTGCTATTCGAATAATCCCTCTCTCTTCTGTTTTGTCTTTTCGTCATGTAATCGGCTGTAGCTTGGTTAGTGTTTGTCTCTTCTCTGCTTCTTGTTATGTTGCAACGCTACAAGTTAAGTGTTCAATAAACTGTATTTACTATTTCAAAGGACTGCCTCGTCAATGCTATCAAACATAGTGATCATATTAAGGAATACCTTTCAACGGCCTCGTCTATTACATATATACGTAAGGATAATTAAATTAGATCTAAAATTAAATCCATAGACCACTTTTAACTTATATTTTCCGTATTAAAGTCCATCTTCAAGTATTAAATTTATTATCCACTTCTGGATTGAAGAACACATGGCCCTAAACAGAACTTTTATCTCCGACCATTAATTTTTATTACCTCGTATGTCATGCTTAACTTTCAAATATACCTCTTCAAGAAGTGTACTTGAGAAACATCTGGCCTTAAGTGATTCCAGACTTGAAAACTTGGTGTCCGTTTCTCTCTTAGCAGGCAGACGCCGAAATGTCTTCGTTGAATAAAAACCTTGGTATTGACTCGGAAAACACGGCATATATATATGTTACCGTTAAAGTGTGGCATCAATTATTTCATAGAATAACTAGGTATTTCATGATATAACTAGATAAATCAGTTAAAGTATATAAAATTATTGAATTCTACGATTTAACTAGGTATTCTATAGAATAACAATTACTTGATCGTTAAAGTATGAAATACGGCCCTCGAAAGTTCTTTGAACCGGTTCTAGCTGATTTGGGAAACATTTTTCTGATTAGGAACTAGAGATGGATGAATAAAACAAGATATCAATCATTGGCATGGCCAAGTAATTTTTGCGCGTTTTTCACATGTTGTATTTTACAATAATGCAAACTAATGAACTTTTTACTAACAGAAAGTAGTACTATACTTAAAAAAAAGAAAACAAATTTAATTTTTTTTAAATTTAAAATTATTAAATTTAAATATTATTCGGCTCATCTAGGGCACAAATGCGACCCAATGCCGAAAACCCGAGGTCAATCGGTTAATTATTGGCTGAGAAAAAAGTACGACAAAATATGGAAGGAAGACGAAATTTGCGTCCTAATAGCTCTTTTTTTACACTACGTGAAAAATGCGCTAAAAACAATTGTACTCTAGATATCAGTTCAATATATGTCAGTGAGAATTAATTTCCATTGAAGAAGTTCCAAATATTGACACAACACTTCGATCTGTTGCAACAGCTTAAAGTTGCGGAACTGGATAAGGATTTAAAAAGTGCTCGTGTAAAAAAAAATTTTTTTTAGTAAAAAGTGTGCGTGTTTCAAAAATAATAAGCAGTGCAATCCATAGTATCATCACAGCAATCCTTGCTCTAATAAATAATAAAAAGTAAAATAAAAGTATCTTATAAAATTTAAATTAATATTCTCTTACATTTTTGTTTTAAAAAGTTTACACAATGTTTTTATGAAGCAACAGTTTTTCTTCCCAGCATTTATTTTTGTTGATAATATTCAAATATAATATATTTTTCCAACATATTCAATTTTCCCCTTTCTGTTTGACTAATGTTAGCAATATTAGCAATAATAATTATATCATCTGCTTTCTCTTATTATTTATCAATTATTCATGAGAAAAAGAGATAAAATGTATTTTTCCGAGATATTTTAGCTGTTTATGATCAATTAATTTGTTTATTTTTCACTTTAACGGTATATCCTTAATTATTTCATAGAATACCTAGTTATTTCATAGAATAACTAGGTAAGTATGCAATTTTTCATCTATTTTATACTTTAACTGTGTGACTTGTCTGGTTATTTCATGAAATACCTAGTTATTTCATAGAAATAACTGAATTATACACTTTAACGGTAACATATATAAGTTAAAGTAGTTCGTGACTAATTCATTATTGTTGTAAAATTCCCTTTGGTTAATGTATTATATTAATGGGGGGTAAATTAAACTTACGTAATTCGAGTCTTAATATTATAAAATAGTATTTAGTGCAGTCTTAATTCACAGAGCTACAGATTTGTACCATTTTCTTTAATTTGATTTTTTGGACAAATTTAAAAGTAGAGTAAAAGCACACTTTTTTTTTTTGAAGGAAATTGTCGCAGTTTGAATCTAAAACTGGTTTTTCGGATATGAATATGTCTCTGGGCGGAAATAAAATATTAAACCTATACTCTCTATAGTTAGATATGTAAGTCAAAGTATTTTAAGAGCATTGAATGAGATATATAATATATATGTAACACAACTTCGCTTAACAGTAATTTAAATTCTTATCTTATATATTTTTTCTGTATACATTAATTACGAATATCATTTTTCTAATGCCAGTCTCATTTTATTTTTCATGTAAAAAGGTTAAACCTTTTGTTTTGGTACATTTATTTTCTATTCCTAGAAAAAGAATATTATAATACTTTAAATTTGCGTTTTTCAGCGACAATGGGGCGGCACTTTTCCTTCTAAAACCACAATTACCTAAAAATAACTACTATTTCCCTTCACTTTACCGTTTTATTATTAATCTCCCTTTTATAATTCCCTAATTAAGTGAATCCTGGGATTGTTCCTTTTTTAACACGCTTTTATAAGTTTCACTTGCATGTAACGGAATCTTTGAACTAGATTTCTACCCACTTTATTAACACGCTTTTATAAGTTTCACTTTGTGTGACGGAATCTTTGAACTCGATTTTTACCCACTTTAAAAGGTCAGATTAATTCGAAATTTTGCACACTTGTCAAGGACCGATGACAATACAATAATTTCATAATTTTGTTCCATTGTCCTTATCAGGATCACCAGGAACAACGATATCCTGATTTGGTGACTATTCATTACCACTTCCAGATATGCAACTTATTGCAGAAACCATTTCAATTGGTGACTAATCCATTACCATCTCAAGATATGGCGACTAATTCCACATACCATTTCGATTTGGCGACTAATTCCTGATTTAGTGACTAAAAGATTAAGGTGCAACCCCTAAAACGAATACACACTTGTGGTTTAGAAATAAAACCAACAAAAAAGTGTTCTTTATATGAGCAAGGGTAGGTTGGGTGCGTCAGCTATTTCTTACCGTAATGTAAAGAATTGTCTAGTTTTTCTGAAAATGGAAATAAAAAAAAGACTCATGCATGGGAAAAAATAATTTATGTATTAACTGCTAAATATTTTTTTATTTTTACAAACAAACGTTTAGAAGTGATGATACGAATTGATATTATAGCAATTTGTTTAAAAAGTGATAATACGATTGACACCTAATATTTCTTCTCAAAACACTTTGATTTGACCAGCATCTACAGAGACGGAATTTTTGAAACATAACGATACGAGACTGATCCGAGGCCCAGTAAAAGGAGAGAATAGATACCCTTCAGACCCATTAATTAATATCCATTGAAGAGCAAGATTAATTCCAGCAGCTACTTAATTCCTCTTCCCCGGCTTCAAATACCAAATTCAAGAATAAATTCAACAATAAGTATATGATAGTTTAAAAAAACTAAAAAAAAAAGCACGCTTTTAATAGATCGAACTAAAAAATGAAAAATAAATTATAGTTTTAAAAAAACTAGCACGCTTTTATAGTGAATCGAACTATAAAGTAAAAAAAAAAATATATAATTCTTACTATAAGAATAAAATGATTAACGAGAAAATTAATGTCATTGGGGTAAAAGCGTGAGGTGCTTTGAATTACATTTTTACACTAACTCAGCATTTCGGAATGGAACTAGTAATAAATTATAACAATTAATATAGAGCATCCCTCACTTTTACCCCAATGACATTAATTTTTTAGTTAATCATTTTATTCTTATATTAAGAAGTTCGCTTTATAGTTCAATTCTCTATAAAAGCGTGTTTTTATTTTATTTTTTTATTTTCTCACGATCTGTACTTGTAGCAAAAGGATGCTTAATGGCTACTTTGTCTTCTGTGTTTAAAATACGTTTGTAAATTTTTTACTCGGCTATTTATCTTGTCACGACTATTTTCATCCTGAATTCATTACACACATACACTGGATATTTAAAAATAACTATGGCTGGTTTTCAATATTTTATTTTATTATTTAAATCGATCTACTTCCATTTAAATCCATTATTTCGACCGGAAAACATCACACAGGTAAACGTAATTTTTTTAAAAATCAAATTTCGCAGAATTTAGGCAGATCGTGTTTCACGCCCAAATTTTCGCATACGGGGTGGAATTTACATATGTACGCATGGTATGATAAAAAGGCATGTACTTTGTAATTAGAAGACTTAGGCTTTTAAATGCCAAGCTATTTCCAAGCAGATTGTCTTAATCTGGAACGATGTTGTCTCTGAGTTGAGAAGGAGAATGTTGTTTTATCTAAGGCATTCCTTAATTAGTCCTGTTAATGGTAGACTGACTGGCGCTTTTAATGATTAAAAAAAGGCAGTCTCTGACTTGCGCATTAGCATTCGCCATCAAGCTTGATGTGTTTCCATTTCCTTAATCTTCCTTTTTACTCCCATATGTGGGATGACTACTCTTGAAAAATCCTCCCGAGAAAGATTTTCATCTCTTGAAGTGCATAAAGCTTTAATTCTCAACAATTTTTAATATGATGTGGAAAGTACACCGCTTCGTATTTTTTAAAAGTTTTCTCAACTGTTAAAATTATTTTATTCTTCCCTTCTCTCTTTCTCTCTCTCTTCCCCTTTTTCCATTTAAACCGAAACAAAGTATTTAAATGCGTGACTGTTGTAATATTTTTCTACTCTGTAATCATCTTCACTGTGGATTTTATAATGTAAATCAGTGTGTAGGTTACACATTGTTTTTTGTCTTAATTTCTCTTATTTACGTTTTGCCGTTATACTGAGTTGTGGTATCAATGATTCAACCCTTGAAGAAATATGTGAATTACTTATCGGAAATATATCATAAGATAAAGAATGACGCGCCTTTTGTAGCATTGCGTCCGCTTTGTGGATAAAAGCATCTTTCGCTTTAACCGCCCGAGTTCTTTCGGATTTTAAAGAGAGAAGAAAAAGAGAGAAGGATTTTGCATTTTGAACGCTATATCTTCACGAATCTTCTAGAAAGCTCAATGAGTCAGTTTCAAGAATCAGCAAAGTAAGCAAATATTCTCAGGTCTTAAATCTGAAGAGTCCTAAATAAAAAAAAAAATATTTCGAAAAAGTTATTCCTTGATGGATGAAAATTTGAATCTCTCTATATAATGTTTGTTCAGGTGCTTATTTTACCATTTAATCGTGATACCATAAGTAATGAAGGTTGGGAACTTTGTGCTTGATAGGACTAGCCTTTTTAAAATTCGATTTAACTCAATCTTGTAAAATAACAGGCGTTGATGCACATTAAATTTAAATGGTCTTCAAAGCTTTTACATTACGAGTTGTTCAAGTTAAAAATAGACATATCAGAGAGAGAAGAGCACATGGTTTTACATATCGTCCTATTTCAACATTGAGGTTTGTGATAAGGTTAATTTTCGGTTTTCTACTCGATAGTGATTTTTCAAAATCGGACTAAATGGGGGTTTAAATCGTATGTAATTGCTGCTTTGTAAATGGTTTTTTAGGCAATCTGCATCTTCATTTAAAGTGTTTTTATCCTCTTCATTTAATCCAGTGGTCCCCACCACCGGGCCGCGGACCAGGATCGGTTAATGGATCAAATAGTAACGGGGGGGGGGGCGCTCAAGGAATATTAAATAATTCCACAACATTTACTGTGGTACATTTCTCTCGGGTTTGTGGGACTTTCCATGGAAATCACTTTATATTCATTTTGGTGTAGCTGTATTTTATTCTGAAGGCATATTTGAATACAATTAAATAAAATTATGAAATCAAATCATCTAAAATATAAACAACTCATGTTCCCTGTCAGCGGGCCGCGATAAAGTAATCAAACGTTGACCGTTTCGCGGCGATAAGAAGGTAAAGAAACGCTGATTTAATCATCATTTTTGAAGTTCCAGAATCGCTTACATGCAAAATGTTGAGATATACTGAAATAATTGAAAGAAGACATTATATGCAACTTTTGGTTGTTATTTATTTAAATGAAAGTGAAGAAGCTTTGGGTTAATATATTTGACAACATATTTTTTCAGTCATAACTTGTATATTTACTATTTGAAAAACAGAAACAGTTTGATTTCTGCAAAATTTAAAACAAATATTGTTCAGTCTATCTCCGATCAAATTTGTTCTTATTTAATTTTTTATTGTATTTCTTAATAATACCATTTGATAATAATAAACAAAAGGAATTCTCGATGGTAATTTTTATATTTTTCTGAATCTTTCTAGAATTAATAAAATAATGTATAGAATTTCTACATTAAGTGATCAAGAATTTGAAGATCTAGATAAAACATTTGGCTTAAAATCTCTTAATTATACGTTGTGTAGATTATCGTTGCAGAATTTCAAATATAATTATATAAAAATATTTATATTTTTGTGCTTGGTTCAAATTGATGCACATACAGTCTGTCAAAAAAGTATTGGGACTCGCTAGATTTTTATCCTAATATTTTACTTAAACAAACAAATGAATCCAAAAAAGGAAGTAAATGTTATTTTGGTAAATACAAATAATAATAATTGGAACAAAACTCGTACATTAATTGCTATTACGGTTAAAATTGAAAATAAAAGAAATCAAGTTAAAAAACGTGCTCAAAAAAGTATTGGGACACTTTCCAATAAATTAAGAAAAATAATTCAAACTTAGAAATTAATATCTTGTTAGGCCACTCTTGCTTTTTATGACCTCTCGAAGTCTATTTGGCATGGATTGGATTAATTTCTTGCAAAACGATCTATCGATTTTGGTCCACTCTTCGACCAAATATTTTCTTAAATCCTGCTTGTTTAAATTTGGTGCTGATATAGTTTTTGATGCAATTAATCCCACTCATGCTCAATGGGATTAAGGTATGGACTTCGTGCAGAAGTTTTAATAATTCTAGGACAGTGGCAGAGGACCCATAACTTGCAAATATCTGCAGTAAGTTTCGGGTCATTATCTTAGTACAATTTAAATTTTCCTGAGATTTCCTGCTTGCTCACAATTTGGTTTAAATTTTGCTTGTGAATGTCAAGATAGACATATTTATTCATTATATCATCAATAAAATGTAAGTTCCCGACACCAGAGCTTGCCATGCAGCCCCAGACTATTTGGTTACCCCCTCCATATTTGGTAGTAGGCTGTACATTTTTGACATGCATTGCTGTATTTGATTTCCATCAAACTTTTTGCTTGCCCTCCGATCCGAAAATTTTATATTTGCTTTCATCAACAAAAATTAAATTTTCCCAATATTCTCTTGGCTGCCTTACAAACATTTTGACAAATGCCAACCTATCTTGTCTATTTGCTTTGCTAATGTAGGGCTTTCTTCTTATATGCCATGATACTTATGTTTTCTTAAAACATTTCTGACAGTTTCAGGATTTACTAATTTTCCGAACTTACTTTTACTTTGCAAAGTCATTTCTGCTGCACTAGTTCTTGGATTAATGTGTACTTGTCTCACAATCCACCTCCTATCACATTCAATAAATAACCTTGGACGCCCTGATCCTTGCTTGTTTTCAAAACTATTTGTTTTCCTGAACCTGTCAATGATGTTAAAAACAGTAGACTTACTCAATTTCAAGATTTTTCCTATACAGTGGACTGATTTCTCCTCTTTCCAATGACTTATTATGACATTTCGCTTACCAACTGATACATCTTTGTTTCTCGCCATTTTTGCTATAAATAATCTTATATTTTGAAATGTTTATGTTAAAATTTCTAGTCTAAAAAAGTGGTGTGAATAAAATTCTATTGTATATTTGTTAAATTTCTCATCTCAAAAGTGTCCCAATACTTTTTGACTCCAGTGTGCCTTTGAATTATATTTGAAAAGCTAGATCAAATTATAATTCTATAGTACTAGTAAAATTTTCTTATATACTGTACACCAAATGTTAAATATTTCTTAATTCATTTTGATTTTGTTTTAATGTGATTCCTTTTTTTTATAAATAACTTTACAGTTGAGCATGCCAAATGTCCCAATATTTTTGAGTGACTGTATCAAATACTTCAGATTTTTAGTATTTGCATCTATTGGTATTTAATTTCATTGACTTTTTAAAAAAATAAACAGAACGATTTTTTAGTCATCTGACCTTTTTATGTTCATTAAAAAGTTTAATATACTTTTCAATATCTTTGTTTTAAATACTTTAATTTTTCTCGAAATAATTTTTTTACTTTTCAAACTGCTGCCAGCAGTTTACATTTTACTTGATAGAGAGAGAGTTACAGTATTATAAAATTAAACTCTTTATTATTTAAAAAAGCATTAAAGAAATAATTGTACTGAAAAGCTTATTTTTTTTTCTGTCCATTATGATTTAGTTCGAAAAACCATGAATCAAATTATTTTATGTTTAAATTTGAGTAGAAATTTTATAAAGAATGTCTTTTAAATTTCGGATCATTGTGAAGAGTTTTGAAATATTTGAAAAATGGTGAATTTTTTAAATAAAACAAAAAATTATAAATGTTTAAATTTTAAATTTAACACATTTTAAATCTTATCCGTGCTGTGACTCAGTTACCCACCCTCAGGAAACAGAAGTTTTAACAGAATTTTAAATTCCACGCCCCTTATTTAATTAGGATGCTTATGTTAATTTACTTCGAAAACAATTGTGAATTAAGCTAATTGCTAAGAGCAATTTTGATATGCTTTTAAGGTATTCGAACATGTTCGGAGTACTTTTTAGCGCGTTTTCCACGTAGTGGAACATAAGTTTAGGACGCAAATTTCGTCTTCGTTCCATATTTTGTCATGCCATTTTCTCAGCCAATAAGCAACCAATTGACCTCGGATTTTCGGCATTTGGTCGCATTTGTGCCGTAGATGAGCCGAATCATATTTAAAATTTCCCATAGTTCTCCCGAATTTTCCTACAAATTTTCCTGAATTTCGCTAGTTTTGCTTTTTTATAGTGCTGATATAGATTTGTGTCATTTCTTTTCAGCTCAATAGTAGTACATTTAGAGGAGTGGTACAGTGCTACTTTATAAAGTATACTATTATTTTTACTAAAGTATACTATTAGTAAAAGGTTCATTAGTTGCTTTATTGTAAAATACAACATGTGAAAAACGCGCTAAAATTACTTGGCCATGCCAATGATTGATATCTTGTTTAAAAAATAGCGTTCTAAAACATTATAAATACTTTTTAAGGAATCAATATCAATAAATATTGATATTTATATAACTAACAATACTCTACAAAAATTATCTATATTTTACAAAAACCACAATTATAAGTAAAATTTTTGCAATATTTTTGAAAAACTTCAAAGCAATTAGAGAAAAAAGTAATAAATTTATGTCAGTAAACGTATAAAGTATTAAAAGTATTAATAAAACAAATTAGATTCATTTATCTGAAAAATGTACTGAAATTTTAAAGTTTTATTAAAATTTAAAAATTTTAGAGCTGATTGAGTAGAGATATTACAAGAAATGTGACATTATTTATGAGACCATTATTTAATAAACAGGCCATAACTCAAAAAATATTCGTACAATAATAAATATTTTATATAGTTAATTCTCCCTCTCTAGAAAATGATATAAATATCAGGCTCAAAGTTTCATAAAAATAATTTTGTAATATTTTGAGTTATCAGACTCTCTTTGACTGATTAAAATTTTTTAAAAAAATTTCTGGTACATTAAAGACCCATTTCCGGTTTTTCTAACTTTATAAAATTGATTGTAACTTGAATGTAGGTGACGTAGAAACAAATCAGAGTATGTTTTGTAAACCCCAAAAGCGATAGCTTATTCAATAAATTAAAAACAAAAATTATGTGCTTTGACCGCATTTGGTCATTTCAGCGTGTTCAGACCAGTGATTCCCAAAGTGGTCTATAACGACACCCGAGGGCTTACGACGATCTGCAAGGGTCCACCAAAGAAAAAATAATTTGGGGTCCATGAGGTGTAAATGGGGATCTACGATAGTGGTTGTCATTAAACCAGATCGTTACTTTAAAAGAAAATGTTATCTAATATGGAAATCAGATTTTACCATACAGATTTATTTACTAAATTTAATGAGTTAATTTGCAGTGACAAGGTGAAAGCATAAATTCTATTTGAGCAAGAACCATCATTTCACACAGCGTTTCTTGCCAGAATTAAGCTAAAGGAGTATAATATTGGATGTCACCTTTTCTCAGTTTCTAAATTGGCCACAGACAATCTAACGAGAAAATGACGTTTTAATCCATGTTCCACATTTAAATGCCCTTAATTCAGATTTTGAAACTAAGTTTGAGAATGCTTTGACTATAATATGGTTATTTCAACAGTAAGTAATGAATTCATATGGTCACACATCGAAAGAAAAAACATGTGATATTACAAGAACTGATGGGAATAGGCAAGAAAGGAGATCAAGCAAAGTTTAAAAACGGATGTCAGTATATTTTTGGCTTTAAAAAGACATACTTCTTTTACAGTTAAAAATTTTAATCTTTTAATGTAAGTAGCTTCATATCAACTGTCAAGAAGACATTTAAGTTGATAAATTTGACAAAATTCTATATTAGAGAGGTAAGCAGGGGTCTATTTAAAGCAGAAAACATGGCTAGGGATCTATGAGAAAGAGTTTGGGAAACTCTGCCTTAAACTGAAGTAATTGCAATTACAACGAAAGAATTCGATCGATTTGTAGATTAGTTTTATCAACGATAATAAACAAAATATATATATATATAGTAATTTATCTCTCGTATGCATTCGACTTCAACCCAATCTCTTTCTGCAGATAAATGTTCGCCTACTTAGTGGAATCAATGGAACTGAATCAAAGTATACAAAATGACGTAATAAAAACCAAGAGAGCGAATCTTGTGACAAAATTTGAATACTCGGAAATAGAGTTACATGTAAGAATTAAATTGTATCTCTTAAAGAGATGGTTACGAAGCAATT
>BMAO01031809.1:0-96700 GCA_019973975.1 Trichonephila clavata
GTATAACACGTCCCAATACTTCCAAGCTGCTTCTACGCGCACTGACACTGGTTTGTACATTTTTCTTTATCTCTATAATGTTTAAACCACAAATTAAATGGCACGAAACCGTAGCAACAAGAATTTTATTAGAGCGTTTTCCTCTACGCTCTTTCTCTCTCAAAGTTACACATACACTGAACTCTATACACACTAGCGCCCTCTCGCGACAATATTCACTTGTTGTTGTGGGCGTCACAAGAAATATTTTGTTCAACACTGAACACTGCTTTTTTTTAAATTTTTGGAACAATCGCAATATAAAGTATACCCTCTTTTTATGAAGAAGCCTGTATTATACTTAGCCAATGCTCTTATGATAAGAAGTAATTTATTCGAGGTATTATCTGAAGCATTTGAAAAAATAGTATACTTTTAGAACTGCAACTCTTTAAATTCGTAAAGTTTGTCATTTCTTTTAAATAAATAGTATTTCCATATATGCGGAAGTCTAATTTCTTATCTTCTTCTCTTTTATTATTTTTAAAGCTTTTGTTCATATGCCAAGCGTATAACGTGCATTCATAAATTTCGATCTCATTTTTTGAGTTAAAAGTTATTGTTACACTCTGGATTTTACACTATTTATTTCTAAGCTATTCAATTAATCTCAAGAACAATCATGTGGACACATTTTTACAAATTATAAAATCACACAATTCCTTACTCATCATAGTAATCTTAAGTTATACCTCAACAAATTTATATCCTCTGTATTTTCAAACTTTGTGATTGAAATGTTCGTGGTGAACAAAGTGTTAACCATCTTATTCATTATTATTCAAAATTTAAGAAAAAATTAAAATGCCTGAAAGTTAAAATGTATGCTCTTAAAATCATATGACCTCCAATTTTTTTCAGCTTGTTTCAATTAAAGCTTCGTTCACATTATTTTGTATCTTCATTTTGACACAATTTCGTAATTTTTTTTCAATTTTTTTTTTTTTGTTTTTGTAATTTTATTGTATTTTTTTTGTTACGTAATGGTTTAATTTTGTAATATATTTCGTGACTTGTTTGTTTGTTATTTTATTTTTTCGTAAATCTTGTTTTGTTATTTACTTTTTATTTCATTTATCTCATTTTGTTTGTTTTAATTATATCTGTAAACTCATGTGAATATGTGGTGAACCAGAATTATTTTATCTGTCTTCAATAAAAAAAAATTAAACGTTAATTTTTTTATTATTTTTCGAAGTTATATTTTTCTATTTTAATTATATTAAATATCAAGCTGAGTAAACACAATTTCTATCTCTTATATTTCCAAAAATTAAAAGCGTTCATTTTTTACACATATATACTCATGTTTAAATAGGCTTTCAAGTTTAATTTTTAATTAATTTTCTTACATTCTGTATTACAATAGATACACGCAGACCAAAAATGTTTCCTTTTAGTTATAGAAAAAATATACAGTGATTATATATCCATGAAAACAAAATAACTAAGCAAATAAAATAAAATATATTTATCCCTTTTTCCAATTCATTCATAAAGAGAAATAAAAGAAACAACTTTTCATTCACAGAAAATATTTCGTCTTCAACTAAAAAAAAAAAATCTGAAACAAAATATCTACAAAATTCAATTTTAAAACATATCTCAGCTTTTATTCAGTTACCGGAGACAAAAAAAATATGGAACAAATGTTCTATCATCACTACATCAAATCAGTGTTATATCGCAGATGGAGCTTTACTAATGAAACCAACTTCTCGTGCAACCCCAGAGACCGTACCTTTGCCTCACCCCTCTTGTGAAAGCTTCAATGTAGTCTCAACACGTGCTAGAGTTTCATTAAACGAAGAAACATCTCCTGATTGAAGCTGATTGGGTTATCTTGAGTCTCTAGAGGAATGTTCACATCAATTGTTACAGGTTGTTGATTCAGCCAGTAAGAACTTTTATTTTTTAACATTTTACAAGTTTGAGAGGCAAATACTTCGGTCTTTTGTTTGAATATAGTCTGGTGCAAAAGAATTTATATATATATATATATATATATATATATATATATATATATATATGTGTGTGTGTGTGTGTGTGTGTGTGTGGAAATTTATGTTGTACTATTGTACTCTATGAATACTTACTTCTCGGAGAATTGTAACATTAATACCGCGTTAAAGTGTATAATTTAGTTATTTCATAGACTAACAAGGTATTTCATGAAATAACTGTACAAGTCAGTTAAAGTATATAATAGATGAAAAATTTCATACTTAACCTATTTGTTTTATGAAATAACTAGTTATTCTATGAAATAACCAATGATATGCGGTTAAAGTGAAAAATAAACAATTTCAAATTTATTTTATAAATTAGTTGATTCCTAAGTAGCTAAAATTTCTCGAAAATTATATTTTATGCTTATTGTCGATGATTAATTCACAAATAAAAAGGAAAATCAGATGATACAATTTATTATATTGCTCATATTACTAACATTAGTTAAACAGAAAGGGAAAAAAAGAATATGTTGCAGAGAAATAGTTAAAATTTATTACTAAAAAAATACATTCTTGAAGAAAATCTGCTTTATAAAAAGATTGGATAAACCTTTCCATACAAAAATGTAAGATGATATTAATTTAAGTTTTACGAGATTACTTTATTTTTCTTTAATTATTTATTAGAGCAAAGATTGCTGTAATGACACTTTGAATTACATTGCATATCATTTTTGAAACAAGTCCACTTTTTACTAATATACATATTTTTATACGAGCGCTTTTTAATCCTTGCCCAGTGCCTCACTTTGAGCTGGTACAACAGATAAAAAGAGTTATGCCATTATTCGGAACTACTTGAACGGAAAATAGTTTTAGTTTACCAAAACTGAATTAAAATCTAGAGTACAATTGTTTTTTTTTTTTTTTTGGCAATCTCTTGTTCCTAATTGGAAAATTCCTTCCCAAAACCTCCATAAGGCTCTTGAGCTTAAGAAGAAAGCTACTTCAAACTGTTCACAGTTTCAAGTGTCATATTTTATACTTGAACGACCAAGTAATCTTTATTCTATACAATACCTAGTTAAATCGTAGAATTGAATAATTTATATACTTTATAGCTGACTCTTGTCTAGTTATTTCATGAAATACCTAGTTATTCTATGAAATAACGGATTTCACACTCTAACGGTAACAACATGATTATGGAAAATGCAATACACAATTATTTTAAAGAACGCAGTGCAATTTACAAATTTAAATAATTTATATTTCACTGTGTGTATTAGAGTTTACGAATAAATTTTCTACTACTCTATTTCAGAAAAGATTGATTCCTTTAATAACTCGACTGATTTTTGTCCGCATACGAATGTTGGCATTTTTATTTGGAACTAAAATTGTTGCGAGTTTCCTAAGCAAGAGCAGTAATTTTGTTTTTAATGCAGTTATATGCATGCAACTATAAAAACTTCTCCAGGCAGTAATGTAAAAAATCCGAAAAGTCTCCTAGCTTGCGATTAAGGAAATATTTAAATAAATTTCAGTTGTAATAATTTAAGAATTAGAAACAAATTACCCTTCTAAAAAGACATTCTCGAAGCGTTTATCTAAACAGACATATAAGATCTATTCAGAAGATAAACAATATTGCATTTAATTGGTCTTATATTGAGCAATATTTTGGCATTTTATTTTTACTAGAATACTCGTAGATCTTGAACCCTTAAAAATTATGCTTTAAAATAGCACAGTTGATCTCGACATTTCAATTATTAGAAAAACTATGTCTGTAGAAACAAATCAGGATGATTGCAAAATAGCTTTAACTTTTATGTGATTTTTTTTTTAAAATTTGACTAGGATGTGTGGCTGCTTTTGCAAGAAGATTTCATTTTCTTTTCCATGAAAAAAAATATTAATTCTTTTAAATTTAGAAAACAGTTAAAACCTTTCGACGCAAGTCACATTCAAACGTATATACTGACATAAATAAAAACGTCTTCTAAAAATAGTATTTTTCTTTAAGAATAGTCTGTCAAAAACACATAAAGTGAACATATTATTTACACACATTATGTGACAGCAAGGCTATTTTCAGTTTAATTTATGAGCCATATTTACATATATCTCAGAAAGGCATTTGTGTTTTAAAATCTCCGTGAACAATTTTTTATTTTACGCACATCGAAAATGTAATAATAACGAAATGACTATTAAGTATTTAAAAACGAATATTATCTGTAATAAACATCCATCAATAATTCAATATTGTCGTGCAACATTTTCATTTCTTTTCATCTATGTTGCAATTCAGAATAATCCCTTGTTGACATAAGATCGATTTGTAAATGAGTGTGAGTTGGATCCTGCATTATATCTATATATATATAAAGGAGAAAAACGACTCACTCATTCATTCACTAAGTCATCTCGATATCTCCAGAACTATTAGAGCTACAGACTTGAAATTCGGTAGGCGTGTTCCTTTCACATAGTAGAGATCGGCTAAGATAAGAGTTTGCGAAAATAGAGGCTCAAGGGGAGTTGTTAGAAGTTAAACGGGCCGTTATAGATCAAAGAGTACTGTTTTAGAATCATTAGATTTATAGACTTAAAATTTGGAAGGCATGCGCCTTGCATGGAGTAGAGATCTGCTAAGAAACGGTTTTTTGTGGAAATCCAAACACAGGGGGGGGAGGGTTCAGAGGAGTAAAAGATCGGTTTCAATAAGAGATTTCCTTTTTTGAACTATTGGATCTACAGACTTGAAGTTTAGCTGGCACGTCCCTTTCATGGAGTAGAGATTTGCTAAGTAAGGGGTTTTTTTTAGCGAAAATCGAACCACAAGAGAGTCTTGCAATAGTGTTTTACGTTAAAAAATTCCATTTTACAAACTACTTTACAGCAACTTTTTTTGGATGTTGATATCTAGCGTAGAATATTGGAGTCTTTCAGAGAGACACGACTGAAAAGAAAAACAAATTCTTTGCACTCACAAGCATCGCCACTTTTTATATGCTCCGTAGACTCCCTTTCCGAATACCAAGACAATTCTCTATTTTGCAGACGCATTTAAAAAGTCATGGGGATAAGATGTCTTATTCTAGATGTCTTCTGTCTTAAGAACAACATTGTATTGCCTAAAATAATCTGTTATTCCATTAATCTTCATGTACTTTGCAGAAGGATTGTGTGTTGAAAGTTTAATCTCTCTCGAGGTTCAAAGTCCTCACGTAACTGGGGTGGAGAAATTTGAAGAATGGGATGTCAGTGTAACAGTTAGCTTCGTAATTCGATCGTAAATTAATCTTGCGAGGTACGTAGACAATAACCATATCGTGACTTCTGAGAGAGACAAACAATCAATAATGAATCAACAGAGATTAATTTTCAATGTTAATTCCTACTATATCGAGTACTTTTTTCTTAATCTTATGAACTTGAATATCATATCTTAAGGTTATAAAGTTAAAAATTTTGCAATGACTTTCTAAGTAACTGATTTTCGAGAAATTTGTATGATTATAACTCGATTATTTTAGTTTCTAAATAGGAAATTTTATTTTATATAAATTCATATTTTGAAATATATTTTGCATATTTTTCGAAATTAAACTAATACATCCTGAAGTTTCAAGGCTGATTTCTTTTACATGAATTTGTCTTTTTAATTAAGTCATTATTTTAAGCATAATACTTAGTAAGGGAAGTTGGCATTATACTAAACGAAAAGATAAGTATTTATTTTCTAGTAAAACAGCTCCTTGAAATAAATTTCGTGAAATAACCCATATTTTAAAGCTATAAAAATTATTAAGAACTACAAAAACAGATTTTATGGGCAAGCTGTTAAATAATTTTATTCAAATTCAGCAAGTAATATTTACAAAATCATTTATGGTTTTACAAAAATCTTTTTCAAATGTTAACATTGTCTAAATATTTGGAAGCAATGTTTAAAAGTCCGTGTGTGTTTATATAGCCACTAATATTAGAAAAGGAAGTATTATTCATTAATCGAACTAAACCGGTGATCATCTTCTCTATAAATCAATATTCTGTGCCAAATAGAAGCTCAGAGAATAAACATTTACATACTCATCTCTTACAAAAGTTTCTTTATAGTGTTAAGAAATTTGTGTAAACAATACTTAAAATAATGTAAATAATTTATATCTAGATATGTAATACGTTTATTTACTCTACTCTATGTTACTCTATGTTATGTGTAATACGTTTATATTACTCTATGTTATATTTATTTTCTGTTAAAATTGTAATATTCGCAAGCATCTCCGTTCTTTACATTGTAATCGCGATTCAATGGAAACATGGTGAAATCTTAGCGATAGAGCCAAGTTGGCATCATTTCTGGTGACCATATTGGTGACAAGGAGGCTACTTTAGTGATCATTTTGGCAACTATGTTGGTGATCATTTTTGACGAGTTCATGAACCTATGGATTCTTCTGGAAATTACGGGAGAAACCTTCTAATATCATGATGTATGACGCAAGTGGACATTTTGAGAAAAATCTGTCAGGCCTATAAACAGATGGTCGCTCGCCGAAACTGAGTTAGTTTTTGTTTTGACAGTGAAATAGTTAGTATTGTTTTGACTGCGATTCGTTAGTCTTATTTTGACTGTTGTCGAGTAGTATTGATTTCACCGTGAATAGTTAACCCGCGATTAGTTATTACCTCAGCTGTTGTATAAGACGAGAGACTGCTTGCAAATATTGCCAAACATACTTGTATTTTAGACACCGATAGTTGTTTTTAAACGCTCGTAAAATGTGTGAAGGCCTTCTGAGATTTACTCAGCGAATTTGAGTACATCGCTCTTGAAGAACTTGCTTGCTCTTTGCGACTGTTTTGCATAAAATCCTCGAAATCCAATCTACGTAACAATAGTCATGGCACGTGCTAGAGATTCATAAAATGAAGATTTCGTTGATTGCAATCTTTCTAACTTGATCCCCGGAGAAATTCAGGCTGTGAACGCTTAGAAAACTATAGGATCAGCAAAGATTTTCACTAAAAATAATTTAACTAATATAAAAGAAAAAATATTATTTAAGCTACTTACGAGCAAATCCTTTCAATCAGTTGCACCTAAATTCAATGAAAGAGGAAAACATTACAGTGGAAACCAATTAAAAAGTCGAAAGGGTAAAAATACGCAAAATAAAATTAAATTCGTTACAATTAGATGTTAATATGTTTCTTAAGATACATAAATACAGTAAAATATAAATTAAAACTCAAAAAATTGGGAACATTACCGTAAGGCAATATTTTCACCTTGGAAGGTGATATTAATTTCTAAACTCAACGTTGAATCAATACATTTTACAATCATTCAATAGTTTGCACATATAAGCCTTTCAAAATGAACCCAATTAATATTTAGCTCGACATTGTATAATTATTGTAATATCCATTAAACTGAATTATTTCCAAGGTGTAAAATTTAACACTGACTTCAAAATCCATAACATTTTATAACTTCTTCGGACCGCTAGTAAAGTTTGAGAGAGAACAGATGTATTTTGAACGTACGTTATTCTCCTACCCTACACGCAGTGGCAGTCACAGTTACATATTCTTAGGGAACGTTTATAGCCTCGGTTTTCCCTTAATAGCCCCTTTCAAATGTGGGGTCCTACAGTCAAACACCGGGCGAAGACAAGTCAAATATTAACGTTCCAATGACACGTTAAATTTAGAAGAGGTGGTATAAAATGCAAAGAGACTTTCAACTCTCCCTTAACACGGTTAGTAAATATTTATAAAGTCGTACTCCTCGAACTACAGGCGGAATGGTTGAGGAAGTGTGTTTTAATCTAAGGTTCATGGTGAGACGAGTTAATAATGTGAAGTCAGAATTAATCTCTTCGGAAAATGATTACGCATGTTAGAAAGCAAACACAGACGAAATCAGCTATTAGAAGTTGGATTTTGTAAAGGATGTTTCGTCCTATACTGGGATTTGAAATTAGTTGTAGAAGATTATTTAATAGCATCTGATAAGGGAAACTTGGACAGAGTGAAGCAACCATTGCTGAATTTGAAGTAAGTTGAAGCATGGTGTTTTCCATGACAATTTGGTTAAAAGTGATCCAACAATGATCATATATTATAGATTTATTTTGATAGAAAAATATAAATAAAACTTATGATCATTTTTTATAACGAGGTGAAAAAAATAAAAATACTTATTGCTATACAGATTTCCTGCTCAATTTCTATCTCTTAAATGTGAACTTAACTTTTCCATACTGAAAAAAATTTACAAATGTTATATATTTTAAATATTATTTACAAATTTCATATAAATTTTAATGTATCAACATAGTTTAAATTCAAATTCGAGTTTAGAATCGTTCCTTATGTTAGGAGATTGAAAGAAATATATAGATTTACGATTTTATGTACTAGAAATGTATGATAGCGTCATAATTGATGCACAAAATAACATATAAAGGGCAAAGTAAATTTTATTCGGCGGAAAAAATAATAAATATTCTCAGTAAAATATTATTTTCACATATAACATTTAATTAAGACAATTAGACAGCAATGGCTAATAGAAGTTTTCATGACCTCAAAAACCATTCAAGTATACTATTCTTTCTATAAACACCAAGTTGTAAACACATGTAAAACTTTAATCAGTCATATTTCTCCGAAAGGAAGTCAATGTTGAGCCATTAGTTACATCTCCACTCAAAATAGATTGTCCTAATACAAGTTCAAGTTAATCGCGCATACATTTTTCATGGTTTTCACTTTTGCTTGTTACATTTAAAATTCAATAATATGCTTACAAATATAATATTAAATTTCTAATCTCCTTTTATACCGTATTTATTCGGATCAAAGCCATCATCGATTCTAATCCACACCCCAAAATTTTCTACACGTTTTCAAGAAAAAATAAAAAATTGCGTAAAAGGTTCATCAGTATCCGATACATTCTAAAAAAATAATGAGAAATAATAAGAAGTTGATAATTAATTTAGTTTATCATAGTTAGAACTTTTCAAATACCCACAAGAACCCACAATTATTCTAACCGTCAGTTCGAGAAGGATTCTCATTCACATTTTTACAGTTCAAAATTGATGCCAGAGTTACCGTTTAAATCTGTCAATGCTCGAACGTCCTACCGTTGGTGTGGTGTGGAAGTTAATAGTTGGAGTGCCAGCTCAGGTGTCGTCTTCCTCACTGGACCATGATTCGAAATATCAAGGTCTTTCGCCAAAAGCCCTCGAGTAGCTTAATAGTGTAACGTTAACATTCACTCGCTCCGTTTTCCCCCATGATGTCGTCTTCCGTGCCATCTAATGTATTTACGTTGCATTATTTTTTTTTAAAGAATGTATTATGAAGAATGTAGAAGAATTATTTAAGACTTTTGAACATTTACATGCAAAAGTTATATTATTTTGTTTACATCATCGACGTTTATTTTTGCCATCCTAGTCAAATTTTCCGTGACCACTGCTCTGTATCCGTTTTTTCCCTGCATATTAAATTGCCTCCCTTTTCATGATTGCGTCACAGTGAATTGGACTAGATCAGGGGTGGGGAACCTTTATGGATCAAAGTGTCATTTTTTCTAAGGAACTGTCTAATAAGATATAGACGTGCCGTCAAATAATTTTGACTTGTGATTATTGGGAAAATTATAAAACTAAATACTAAGAACACAAAACTCTTTATTTACTACTAAAAAATACCTTTTGCACTGTACAGTTGTAAATGTTTAAGAATTAATTAAAAGTAAGCGTACACACACACACAAATTCCTAAACACGTACAGACAACGATGTTTTGGATAGACTAAATATTTAAAATAAACTGCGAATGGGGTGCAAGTGACCAGAATAGAAGGTTACATTGGTTGGATGGGAAAACTCAATTTCCCCCCATCCAACAAATAATTTAATTTCGATTCTAAGCCGCACCCGAATTTCAGTAGCATTGACACTGAAAAAATAGTGTGGCTTAGATTCGAGTAAATACGGAAATTCAATTAGTTTCTTAACTTAAAGATTTGGTTAAATTTATTTATAGTTAACTTAACTGCAATGCACACAAGTTTATAAAATTGATTGAGTGAAATCAAAGTGTGAGTTAAAAATATTTCCTTTCAAATAAATAATTTCTAAATACTTAGCACATCACAATATTTTCAATTAATTTAATTTTTATGTTAAAATGTTTTTGATCATTTAAAAAATAACTTCAGCATAATTTCATTCTTATTTTCTTCAAAACTATAATGTTTTTATACACAATTATATATACACTTGCCTCCGAAAGTCTGCTTACGTGTTTATGCTATAATTACTATTAAAATCTCGCTTTAGAAAATCAAGATAGCTGTCAGGGATTCTTCAAAATTTCCTTATTCAAACAGCAGCAACAAATATCACCTTAACATAAAAAAAACAAGAATGACCTTCAAATAATCACCAACTATCCGCGCCACAAGTCTGCGCACGCTTACAAAATAGAGCTTTTAAAGACCTTTCATTGTAAAATAATTGCAGTAAATCATGTTTTTAAGTAATTATATAAGCTTTTTTTACAATTTATTTAGGATTTGAGATTTGAAACTTTTTGTGGTTCCATGGCAGGCAACAGAATAGAGATCGATATATTATTGAAAGAAAAATCATCAGAAATCTTCAAAAAAGAAGGACATTTTTAAAGAAATTGCTGAAACTGTTAATAGGAGACATTCATTGATTCAAAAAAAGTTCATAAACTACAAATCAACTAAAATTTTAACGTCCACGCCAAGATCCGGTCGCCTGTATGCAGTGTCACCTCGAGAATCTTGCTTCGTAATACGCTCTACAAAAATAAATCTAAGACTATAGGCTTCACAAATAGCTAAAAGTGTAGCTGAGACCTTGCAAAAAAAATTTGACTTTAACCACAATTCGAAGCGAACTGAAAAAGTTGACTATCATGGTCGAGTTGCACTCAAGAAACCATTCATCTCTCGAGTGAAAAGAGCTAAGAGCCAACCTTTGCCAAAAAAACATCTAAATAAGACACATAATTATTCGAAAAATGTAATATATTCAATTGAAAACATTTTTTTGTAATTTGGCATCAAAAACAACAAAAATATGCCTGCAAAATTCCTGGACAGATCTTAAGAAAGAGAATTCTTTTTCAACTATCAAACATGGCGAAGGAGGCATAATAATGTTTGGGGGTGCATTGGAAGCCTTTCGGCTTGTAATCTGGAATTTATTGAATCAACAATGTACAAAACTGATTACTTTAACTTATTAAAGTAAAATATCCGGAAAAGTGCCGAGAAATTTGCGGTGAGTAATGATTTTTACTTTCAGCGGAACTAAGGTACCGAGCAAATGACTTCCATTGTGAAGCCGTGGTTGTTCTGACATGTCCCAAACCAATCCCGTAGGCCCTCCTAGTCCCCAGACCTAAGCACAATACAGCATTTATGGGATTTACTCGAGTGAATAATCAAGGAAAACGTAATAACATCCAAGAAAATGCTCAAATCTGCCATAGTAGAAGAATGGAACAAAATATCCACAGATGAGACAACTAAGCTAGTTAAATCCCTGCCAAATATTATGAAAGAGTTATAGAAAGAACGGAATAGCTTAAAAAGTATTAACTTTTAGTTGCAATCCATTATTCTAAAGGTTTTTTCACACAAGTGTACGCAGACTTTTGGGTCACACGATTTGTGTCATTCTGAAGTTATAAATATTTGTATTATTTTATGTAATATTCAGGTGATTGTTGCTTATACTATTTGAATTAACGATGTTAGATGAATCAATAATAAATAGTGTTGATTCAGAAAGACTTCATTTAATTAGCGATTTTTACATGAATATAAAAGGTGATCGCCTGTACACAGACTTTCGGAGGGAAGTGTATTTAAAAAAAAGGAAATATGAAGACTTCAATAAATGAAAATATAAATACATCTCCAAACCTTTCTAACCGGTAGTTTTTTCATTACTTTTATTTTGATGATTTATAATTAATTCAAGGATATTCATTTCAACTAGATTTCTCCAACACACAAATCCAATTTAATCACTTTGTTTTTAAATTTTTAGTAATCAAGTATTTTAATAAAATAATTTAATGAACTCGATTCATCCAACGTCGTAATCACATGATAATACGCTCAACAAATTCCCACGAGTTTGATGCGACTGAGTATTTTAGCGGCATTTTCGGATTTGCATCTACTATCATATAACAAAATGAAAAAAAAATCCTTTCTTTCTTTTAACTTAAAAATAAGTACAATTTTTATTTTTATGCATTACTGACACATCTTTATGAATATTTTTTTTTACACTTCACATTATTATTCCGTTATTTTTATTGCAAAATTACATTTTTAAATTTTTGGAACACCTATCATTAAGTTGCTTGGCGATCAGTTCAGGTCGCTGAAAAGTTAACATCGCTAAGCTCCCCCCCTCCCCCCTGTTCTGTACTTTAACAATTAATTTTTAAGTATTAAGAATTTTGTTCAATTGAACGATCCATAATTTTTTGAATCACAATGTGGCTGGCAAACTAATTACTAAGCCTAAAAGTATACAAAAACACAAGACACGAGGTCAAATAACAGAAATAAACATAAATCTAATACTGTAAACTAAAACTATATATATTTAATAACTATACAAAAATCAAAAGACTAGAAGATGTATTAAAAATATTTAGAGTACTAACAAAATTAAAGAATATCAAATTTGTATGTAAGCAAAATCGACGAATAGCACACAACCACAAGTGTAATACGATTAGTTGTTATATATAGGGAGAGAGTGAACTAAAATATTAGGAAATGAAAAAAGAGCATGATTTGGTGTGTTTGTGTGTGTACAATGCACACCCGGTTTGGCTTGTTTGGCTGAAAAACCGGTTTTCGAGGCCAACTTTTGTCATTGTTTTAATAGGTACATTGTTACAACAATGGAGCAAAATTTAAGTTGGTGCCAAAAACCGATAATTAATTAAATTTAATTAATTAATTAATTAATATTTGAAAAATTTGTATTAATATCATTTGTCATCCACTACAAGTTTTAAAAAATTTGTTTGTACTTGACTGGATGAATAGAATGTATTTTATTAACGATTGAAAATTTGAACAAGATAAATATATAAATAGAAAGAGAAAGTAAGCTAATAGTAGGGATTGAAAAATATTATTTTGTTTTCTTTCCCGTGTCAATGAAGCCTTGTCGAAACCGTTGAATTCAATTTAAGACATCTGCCAGTTTTTATTCGACTATTGAAAATAAAACTTATAAAATAAAAATATCCCCTACTGAATTGAAACAGGTATTCTCTCTGTACAACAAATCAGTGCTTTATCAAAGGTGGAACTTTTCTAATAAAACCAACCACTAGTGAAGCCCCAGTTAATACATCTCAACTTTCCCACCTCTTGTAAAAAGCTTCATCTTAGTCTTGGCACGCGCTGGAGTTTTATTAGATGAAGAAGTTTCTTTTGTGTGATTGGAGCTGATTGGCTTATCTCGAGCACCATGACGAAATTTTCAGCTCAATTGCAACAAGGCTTTGATCGTTGGGAATATTTCTTTTTTTTTATTGGTATCAGTTTTTTAACAATTTATAAAAAAATTAATTATGCTTTTGCTAGCATGGTGTCGAGATTAAGAGATAATTTTGAGATTTTTGAGACAGGGTGTTATTATCTTATTGTGCGAAATCTTTCTTTGTAGAGTGTATTTTCATTTTTCAATCAGATATACATGTTTCAAATTAGGGAAAAGGAAAAAAATTTTCAAAATAATAAGAATTTTGGTTAAAAGAAATGCCGCTATTGCTTGCTTCGTGTATTTATAATAATTTTTCATTTTTTCTTAAATTTAAAAAAAAATTAATTTAATAGACAGGGATACACAAACTATGTTAATCAATGTTTCACACATGGCAGGTTTAGGCTACTTTTCCACGAAATTAAATTAAAAAAGTAATGGAAATTCCATTTTTTAAATTTCAATACCTGGTGAGTGACAAGTTTTAATGTGTAAATTCTAGGAAAATGGGAAACTGCTCATAGCAATAGTTTCAAAAGTTCGAAACTTCAAGGACCAGTGGTTATAGTTCACTTCCAACCAACACTACTCTCTAGTTTGATTCAAATTATAAATATTACTTAAACGCGATACCTATCTTAGAATTTGAGAATTTTTTTGTTTTTATTGGTAATACAATAAGAGGTGATATAAACAACATCTGACAATAAAGTTCGGTAAATATTCCTGAAATATTATCGTTGATGAAATGCTTATGAAAGTTGATTACTGTCCTTCGAAATGGTCACCTCTCATAACTATCGATCGCTGAAGTCATGAA
This sequence comes from Trichonephila clavata, assembly GCA_019973975.1. Taxonomy (NCBI): domain Eukaryota; kingdom Metazoa; phylum Arthropoda; class Arachnida; order Araneae; family Nephilidae; genus Trichonephila; species Trichonephila clavata. Next base: position 14,409 of record BMAO01031809.1, read on the forward strand.
TTCATGTCATGGAAACATTGCAAAAAGTTTTCATTTGAGATGGAGTTCAAAAGCCTCGTCACGTTTTACTGAATGTCAGAAATATCGTCAAATGTATTTCCTTTCAAAACGAGTTTGAGTCGTGGGAATAGGAAGAAGTCTGGAGGATTGAGATCTGGCGAGAATGGTGGATTTTCAACTTGCACCACCCCATTTTTTGCCAGGAACTGTTTGACGATATGGGCTGTGTGAGGTCGAGCATTGTCGTGAACAAAAATCCATGAACCTTGTGCTTACTGGGGTCGTACTCTGCGTAGACGTTTCATGAAACGGGTCAAAATTTCAATGTACCTTGAAGCATTCATCGTCCAGCTATCATGCGCACAGTTAATCACCGATCTTTCGTGATTAATTTACTTACTTTCTCAATGTTTTCGTCACTGTCGGAGGTTGCCGAGCTTTCGCTACGGGGTTTGTCAAAAACACTCAAAAACGGGCGAACACCTCATACACATTTCATGAACAGTGATTGATCTTCATAATCACGCACCAGTATCGAATAAGTTTCTGTTGGTGCCTTGTCAAGTTTAAAACATAGCTTTAAATTGATTTTTGTTCGCTCATTTTCCTGTTTTCAGTTAGAACCAACGCGCTAAACAAGCACTTTGTAAAACAAGTCTTACACAGAAGACAAAAGACACTAAACTGAACAACGATGGTAACATATGATCAAACCTGCCTCTACGCACGTGCAACGTTTTGCTTCGCCAGTGCTGCTAGATCGGCAGTTCTGACTTCATTCACCGAACTTTATTGTCAGAGGTTGTATTTTATAAGCAATAACGAGTTTTCACAAGTTATGATATCGATAACTTTTAAATTGTTATAGTTGTGATATGTTTTGCTAAAACTGAACTTTTAGTAAAATCATAGCTAATATATATATATGGCAGATTTTTTTCTCTTCATTTTCTTTTTTCCAACTTCCAGTAATTACGTAAATAATCGTGTTTGTATATCAACATGAATTGAACTAACTTTATTTTTCGAGTTTGCAAGGCTGACTTATACATTTTGATGGAGAGTTAGTGCCTTATAGAAACTAAAAATTGTATATTTTGATATAATTTTTCTATTCTTTATAAACTAGTATATTTTGCTCATTTTAATTTATTCTTTTTTTTTATAAAAAATTGCATAATAAAGTATTAAGTTTAATTAAAAAACAAATTTTATTATAAGGTTAATATATATTTCGTAAACTTCATAAAATCTGCACAAAAATATAATATAAGTTAACTAGCTTCCTTTCTGTTCCCCACAAAATGATATCTGAAAGATGTTAAGTAGAATCTATTCATGCAGTCTTATACTGAATAAAGCTTTTAATAAAAGCATCATAATGTGAATCTGAAATTTTTTAATTTATATTCTGTTTAATATATTTTTTAAATTAAAAGAATACTTTCTATTTATTATGCTTAGCAAAGTTGAGTTTCACAAAATAAAAGGATCTAGAAATAAATTATACACATCAAACAGCGTTTTTCATACTGCGGGGTGCAGTACTGCGGGGTGCATACTGCGGGGTGCAACTCCCACATTGACAACCCCATGCAAGCATATCAAAATGTTGAAAATAAAAAAAATATTTTAAAATAATATTAATTTAGTCAAAGAAAGCAACAAAAAATACATTCTAAAAAATTAAAAAATAAAATACAAATTTGCCGTGATTAATAATACACTTATAAATATATCAGTATTGCACAATAATGTATTTTATAATAAATTTAACAATACTATGTTAAGAACAACTTTAATAATTATACCAGTGACTCCTGGGCTTATATATTACATATTTTGCTATATTATACGCAATTTAATACTTATCTTAATAATTTGTTCGGTTTATAATTAAAGTTGCATAGCAACGCTTTAGCATCCAAGTACATTATTGTTTTCAATACATTGTTATTGTATGAAAGGGGGTGCGATAAAAATTATGATTGAAAACTGTGTCTCAAATGTTGAAAGTTTGAGAAGCACTGACATAAAATATAAAATTCTGCATCCGAAATTTTCTTTGTAATCTTGTAGAGATGGAAAAAATAAGAAGCTGAAAAAAATCTTATTTTCAAAAATTTATTCAATATTTATAATAAAATGCAATAAGTTGTGTTTAAAATGATCCTTCCTCACACGTACGACCACCGAATTTAGAAAAAAATTCATTTCTTAACTCTAAAATAGAAAATCTCATTTGAATCTCTTTTTTTATACGCACAATTATCCTGAAAGGCGGAAGTAACTTCCAAGTAAACGAATTTAATTACATTAATATTTTGAGTTTTACCGCTTGTACATTTTTTCAACACTTTTAATGCAGTCACTTTATAAATATAGACATGATTTATTCTGTGATAACGCTAAACTGACAAAACATGGTTTGTTTACGCAGGATTTAAAGGCCAATATATTGTTGACCATTGAGTTTTTAATTATGCACTTTTGGTCTACTTTTAATGCGGTTTGCTTTAAAGTACTCTTCGTACTTTATATTACGTTTTAAAAGTACTTTTATAAAACTTGATTTTTTTAATATTTTATCCAGCTTACAATAAAGATCAAGAAAGACATCTTGTTGAGACAAAATCAATCAAATTGTATTAAAAAAATATACTAGTTAATTAAAATATACTAAAAATAAATTATAATATAAGAATATTAATAGATGCTTTTAAGAAAAACAATCGTTTGTTCACAGTTACCATGTTGGAATTAAATTAATTCATATCATTCAAATATATTCTTTAATTTATTTAGTTTTAAAAAAATTTAATACCAAACCTGATGTATAATATTTATAAAAACTATATAATGTTTTCGAATACAGGGAAATACGTTAAATACGATATCTCTTAAGACAAAACAACGGTAAAGATGAAATAATACAACGATCCCGACAAACTACTGTGGGTTTTTAGACAGTTTTTTCTCTTAACACGAAACACAAATTGCTTAACAGGAAAAGATTTCCCTACTAAGAATAAACAAAATACGGAAAACACTAGCTGGATTGTACTGTCCTTTTGGGTTATTGGAAAAAGTCATTGTTGTAGATAATGATAATGAGTGTACAGGCCAAATTATGTCAGACAAATCCGTTTTGTTCGAAGCTCAAACAATACCATTGATGCAGATTCCAACGAAGAAAATGAAATGAATAATGCAGCTCTCTTGTTTCTACAACATCCGAAGTCAGGAACAACATGAAAATTATACGCAGTTATATAGACTCACATTCCAATGGTGAAATGAATTACAAAATGGGTGATACCGAACGATTTGTTGGCAAGTTGATGCTTAAAGAACAATGCAAACAAACATTTCAGACTATTTTCAAAAACTCAGTAAATGTTTTGTTTTTCCAAAGAAATTGAGAATTTTGTATATTTATGTAAATAAAATGACTCTAATAAAGTTAATTTTGCTAATACACTTTTTTTTTTTGCAATATCCTTTAACATGAAAAAAATATTTCAGTTTTATGTTAAACGATTTTCACTGTAGTACATATATTTTGGGTTTTCATAAAATTGACTAACTTGACCATTTTTAATCCGAAATTCATACAAAATTTGCAGTTTTACGAAAAATAAATTAACATTTTCTCTAAGGGTTTACAAAAATCTTAAAGAATTGTTCTTTCAATTTAATTTTTTGATGTTTCCCATCAAACGAATCTTTTTTTTCAAATTTAAAGGTTATTTTTTACAACCACTGATCATATTCAATTTCCCACGAAAGATATTTGTACACGTCCGAGCCATCTAAGGCACCAGTTGGCCGAGACGTATATATACGCAAACTGCACTTAAGAGTTTAATATACCAAAAATACCAAATTGTAGAGTGGCCTACATTTTGGGGCCAAAGAAATAACATCATAAGTTTTTGTATTTAGGCAGTACCTTTTTGAGAAGGAAAGTAAGGATTAATTTTTTTTTGTATACATTAACGATTATATATTACTATACACGTGAAAATAAAGGGAAACATACGGGTTCAGAAAATTATTTACGTATGTCATAAAATTTCTACATTAGTTTTATTTACGTGCAAATTATTCTATTAAAATTATTTTATTTATACAAAATAAAATTTTCTCAAAGTCTTGAGTCATTTCATTGGCTTAGATTTAAATTAACCAGTTAAAAATTAAGATAAGAAGCGCTGTCTTTTGGTGTGCATTTACACGCAAATACAATGCTTGCTTACCACCAGTTCATTTAAATATAATAAGAATAAACTTTATCTTAAAACATTTCTCTCATAATGTGCTGAAAAGACCTTCTGTTAATGAGAGATAAGAACTCACTAATGTTGTTAAACGGAGTTAACTAATTACACCCGTAATTTCAAGTATAATATTTTCTTTCTACTCTTTTGTCAGGCTTTTTGCTTGTTTGCAGTGAATCTCACGCAATTATTATTCATGACTTCTAATTTAAATATTTAGATAAAATATTAACACTTTATTTTTTTTTGTCCAAACATTTTTTTAAATTATTTAGAAATAATTTACTAAATATTTAATTTTTTTTTCCTGCCTCAGAGGGATTATGAACTGTATTTGAAAAAGAATGCACGAGTTTTTGCGTTTACTTGGATCACCCTCCAAGATGTCCGATTACGCTTGGAAATCTTGGTTTTGTAAAGGCATATAAATAAATAATGTTTTTGATATTTAGTGATACGTGAATTAGAACATACATATAAAGTTGTCTTAAGAATATCATTACAATATAACATTGTTTAAATACAAGTTTTGGGGAGAAGATTAAGAAAGAATGGACATATTTTTTAAAACCTTCTTTTATGAAGAAAATTTCTATAATAATATTTTGCCTATTTATAGCTAAAACTTATAAAAAGAGTCCAAACTAGGATTTTCGAAACATATAATTGAGAAGTGAAATTATTCATATTGTAATGTATCAGACCAGAGACGTTTTAATAAAACAAATAAAAAAAACGGTTAGCATTTCCATTAATAGAAACTCTGATAATAATACGGATTTTTCAGAAATCCTAGTTCAGCCACTGTAAAGAAGCCTCAGCTTTATGTAGACAAAATATTTTTACTACCGAAAAATGTTACATAAAAGGTGAATGTTTTATATATATGTTTTTTTCATCATTTATTGCCCAATATTGTATTTAAATGCTTTGTGTTGTAATAATATTATCAACACAATTTTTTATATGTTACTTCTAATTCAAGTGACACTAAATATCATAAACATTATTCATTTATACATTGTTTCAAAATCATGGTTTCGTACGTTGTTCGGTACTTTAAGTCTGCGCTCACCAGTAAGATATTTAATTTACAAAAATATATTTTAACAGTGCAAGATCATGATTCTAAATAGCTTATGTAACAGTATTCCAGTGTCTAAGCTCTAAAACTCGTAGCCGGTGTTGCTTCTATCGAGTTATAATGCAATTGAAGACATTGGGTGCAGAAGGTCGAACGTCGCCAATATCCCTCGCATTGGCTTAAGCTGCGACGCTAATAAGCAATTTGTCTATCAAATCATCGAGCTCTCTATTTGCTTATAAATTGACGTTTTGCTACTGAATGGCTAAGCAGGGTATTGTCAATGTATTTTTTGAAATTTTCGATGGCAGTCAAATCATATTCATATGAACTGGTACAACCAGTGGAAAAACTGAGAACATTATCCGCCCCACCCCCATTGCAAAGTCAGGATTTGGGTCCCAAGCCTGATCTTACAAAGGATTGCAAAACCATAACGTCAGGCTTTAGGCCCCTATAGTCCAAGCCCGCTCCCCCGCAATGCGGGTTGTACGTTACAACACACATCAGTCTCTGAACTTAAAGATAGCCAGATACATAAATTTAGTATTCAATTTCTTATTGATTAATATATATATATATATATATATATATAATTATAGACTGGCTCAGGGTTTCTTTACAAATTCTCATTAATTTCAAGTGCAACCCTTAGTTCAGAAAATCTCTGGAAAAGAGAGAGAGAGAGAGAGAGTGAGACGCATCTTCCTTACCAGGTACTAAACGAGTAAAATTAAAAGGGGACTCTAAAGATCCAGACAACGATAGTAGTGCGTAACAAACTTGAGGATTATCGGTATTATTATTGCTGATTTATAATGATATCATACATGATAACCAAAGAGGCTAATTATCAAATTAATTGAATTCCGTATCCATTACTCCCATTCGTCCTACTGTACGAAAAGTAATTAAGTTTAAATGAATTAAAATGCACTATTGAGATGATCATTTTTGTACAGTATCTTAATTTCGTTTAAAAACAATGGTAGATATAAAGTCACAAATATCCCTTTCCCGATTAAATAATATTTATTAATTTTGATAAAAAAAAGTACAGAAAATTTCAAATTCTATATATGCACTATTTTGATCTTGTTATAGGAGCATATTTCAAAAATGTAAAACAAAATGTCTTATACCAATCTCCCTACACCAGCATTTCTCGAACAGTAGGGCGCACCCGCTAAGAGGGCGTGATATCCCTCTCTGGGAGGGGCGAACAAATTTAAAAGTCGAAAACAAAAGATTTATATATAAAATAAGTATTAATTTACTGAAAGGAAGCAAAATCTAAATATAAATTCTTAATAAAATAAAATCTTAAAAAATAAATTCTGACATAATAAAATTAAATACACATTTAAACTGATTAAATATACTTATAAATGTATCAGACTGCTCAATGTTATTGATAATTTATTTATCAATACATTAAAAAAAGTTTAATAATTAGTAGAGACTTTAATGGGCTTGTCGTATACAAAATTTAATACTAATTTTGATAATTTTGTATGATTTATAGTAAAATTCATATTGTAGTTTTAGACATCAACGTAAATTTTTATTGCATTCAATATATTGTTATTACAGAAGGGAGCACGATGAAAATTCTGATTGAAAACTGGTAGCATTACATTTAAACATTTAAAGTTTGAAAAGTACTGCCCTACACTAATAATAGTATTATAGTAATATATGTGATTAGCAATATTTTGATATAATACTCATATATTGTTTTCTATATTTTTTTTAAAAAGTAACTTATTCGAAAAGTCATTTAAGTTGTTTTTCAATATATATATATATATATGTATATATGTATGTATATATTACATAATTCAAGCAATCACCAGCTGAAATTATCTCATTTTCTATTTATTGGTAAAATTACGAACGCTCTTTACTGAAACTCTTCAAAGCATTCTTATTGACATTTCTAATTTGTGCTAAAAGCAAATGAATGTTCGGTCAAAAAGACCAGTACCTTTCCACGTCAGAGAAAATTAATACTTGCCTGCTTATTTTCTTCCCATGAAGAATAAAAAAAATATCTTCTCGCCAACGAAACAAATACGAATATTTTAATTAAGCAAGTTACACACTTTTCTTTCTGAAAAATATCTGTGAAGGTTTGAAATTTAAAAATAAATAAATAAAAACTTCGCACATCGTTTGCACTTTGAGAACAACATAAATTGTACTCTGGAATGCGCCAACTGCGCCAAAAAGAAAGCCTGAAAGAAAAAAAGAAGCCGACAAATCGTTGATGAGCACTTTTATGTGTTTCAAAAATACCTAAATAAAAATTTCTTTCTCTCCTACCTTCATTTGTTCTATAAGAGCAACCAAGGTTTCCTTATACAGTAATTAGGAGATTTAATTATCTTACATTCTTAAAAGAAAATCAAACTGGCGAATGCAAGAAAAAGAAGCCTGAAATACCAGTGAGCAATTGTATTCCTTCATTAACAGAGGCGATGAAACTTTCCCTAATTGCTCGATCATTTCAGTTTCCGTTTATTATTTTTCACATAGAACCGAAGTGAGTTAATTTCTTCGAGTTGATAGATATCAGTTGCCTTGACAATCAAGCCGTTCGAATTGACTCAAAAAACCGGCCGCCATTGTTAGAAGAATATGTCACGTACAAAGATGAAAAAACTAGCGACTTTTCTACGAATCGTGTACGCTTTATTGTTTTCTAAGCACAATTTTTCTCTATTTTACTTTCATTTAAAGAATAATTCGTATAAGTAATGAGCGCTAATTACATGTTGCTGTAGTGTAAAGAATTCTCAAGAATAACTTCTTTCAGAAAATCTAAGATATTCAGCTGAAAATTTAACGGAATACGTTAAATTTGAGCTCTTTTTCCATCATTGCAAAAAAGAATTTATTTTCATCGAATCGTGTACGGTATGTTGTTTTCGAACACATTTCTTCTCTATTTTTCTGAACTTTAAGAAAAAAAAAGAATTCTTATAAATAATGGATGTTAATTACCTTTTGCTCAAGTATGAGGAGTTTTAAAGAATAACTTTTTTCTTTCCGAAAACTTCTTCAGTAAAATACTCAACCGGAAATTTAACTGAATATATTAAATTCTCTTTCTTTTCCCCCAATCAGATTTACATGCAAAGCAGTTTCTGATTTTTTATTTATAGTTAGAATGTCAATAAAAATGACTCAAAGTATGGAAGGAATTTTACAAAATTAAGGGCATACAGCTTTCTTAACATGTTGAATGCATATTCTATTAACTATTAAGCAAACAAGCTGTAGCTAGTATGTGGGTACTACGTAAAAAAAATTCATTCCTTGCGTGAATGATTTTGGAAATAATATTTTTTCTTTTATTTTCTTTATTTGTGTGTAGGTATTTTTATTGTATTTCTGCTTTTTCTATAGTATTTGAGTTCTTTATTGCCATATTACGTAATCTGAGTATGCGAAAATCTTGCACTTTGAGAAATTACATTAAGTATAAAATACGTAATTAATTGTGGTGCAAAAGAAAAAGCAGAAAAATTTAAAATTCTTGTAAGTTAAGGAATTTAATAAAAACTCTCCTGTAATGAAAATTACATCCATGTTAAAGAAAGGAGCAGGAATACAGCAAAAATGCATTAAACATATTGATATTTACGAAGTGGAATTACAAGCAATGTTCATTATGAAAGTAATATATATATATTACATATATAGTGGTGGTCAAAGTTGTGGACACTTTTTTAGATTGGTATGTTTTTCAAGTTTGTATGCTTATAGAAAAAGTTACGTTCCACAAAATACAAAGTCTGTTGCGTCATTTTACAGTAAATTCTATTCTAAATTCAATACTAATAAACAAAATCTTAATGTTTGCAATGCAAAAAAAGTTATGTGGTGAAAACTATCGATATCCATTAGATACTGGTGATATCACAGAGTTATCAGTGGTTATTGGGATTGCTTTTATTGATGTTTTATTATAAAAACATTGATATTTTATTAAGCTGAAAATAGCTAAAAGCTCTTTCTTCATTTTTACATGTGCCAGGAAGCAATTATATCCTCAATAAGTTCCTTTTTTTCCCATGGGTACCTCATTTGGGCAAGAGTTTTCAAACGGTACCACAAGTGTTCGATAGCATTGAGACCAGGACTGTTTCCTAGTCAACACAGCAACTCAATTATATTAGAACGATACCAGTCTTAATTACTTGACTGTGTGGTAAGAAGCAAAATCTTACAGAAAAATAAACGAAGCATTGTTGGTAAATAGATCTCCGATGGAAGGTAGAAGTTTGGGTTCTAGAATGGTGTCAATGTATTTTCTGACATTCAGTGTCCCATCCATGATATGAAGACGACCAATACCATCTGCTGATATGCACGACCGAATCATAAAACTATGTGGGTACTTCACAGTTACCTGGATGAAGTCAGGAATTAGCATTTCTCTTATTCTACGCCTTACATATTTTCGGCCATCAAAGCCGAATAACGATATCTTAGTTTCATTCCTCCATATAACTAGTGAACACTATCCTATTTTGTAATTAATGTGTTCCTTTGACCACTGTAATTTTTTTAACGCTTCTGTAAATTGGAATAAGGCTTTTTTCGTGGAATTCTACTTATTCGTCGAACATCTGCTAATCTTCTCCTCATAGTGTTTGAACTGACAGAAACACAAGCATCATTCAGATCACTTCTGAGGCCATTGATGGTATTCTTCTACATTGGAGTCATATTATTTTTGTTCTTCTGTCATTAACAGATGAGGTGCGCCTTTTTCGGCCTTTTCCTGTTTTAATTTTTATTAGATTTGTGACTCCTGACATTTTAAGGAAAACTTTCAGTCTCCAGATGTAGTCACTGACCCACCCACCTAACTTGCAGTTTTAACGTAATAAAGACCATTTTATCCTAAAACATCTCTTTCTAGGTGTCCAATCTACTCTTTTATTTGATGTCATTGCGTCTTGACTAAATATAATTATTGTCCTAGGCTAGGAAACAGTCCTGATCTCAATTCTTTCGAAAACTTGCTTTACCGTTTGAAAGCTCTTGCCCAAATGAGGTACCCATTAAATAAAAAGGAACTTATTGTGGATATAATTGCTCCCTGGCATCATATAATAACGAAAGAGTTTACAACTATTTTCAGCTCAATGAAACATCAATGTGAAGCTGTAATAAAAAATAAAGGCAACCCCACCACTGATCACTGATAACTCACTACTATCACCACTATCTAATGTATGTCGATAGTTATTGCCACATAACTTTTTTGCATTGCAAATAGTGACGTTTATTTTTTTGTATTGAATTCGGAATCAAATTTCTTTAAAATGATATAAAAAAGTTTACATTTTGTGCAAAGTAACATTTTTTTTAAGCATAAAAACTTGAAAAACATAACGATTTAAAAAAGTGTCCACAATTTTGGCCACCACTGTTTCAGAGCCATCGTTCATGCATGGCGTGCGCAGCGCCCTCTGAACTGATTCAGAAAGCATATAAAAAGAGCTATAGCATTACGGTGAAAATAGTTAATGATTATTTGTTAGTGCCGAACGGTTAGTGAGACCTCAGTGTGCTTCCACGACGAAATAAGGAGAAATCCCAACAACTTACGGAGTTTGAACTGGGGAAGATTATCTGCCTTCGAGAAATAGGACTTTTCTATCGCAAAATAGGAGCTCGTGTGCACCGGAACAGTTTCGCAGCCATGTGAGTTTGGAAGCAGGGGACCAACGAACACCGAATAACTCGAAAAACTAACAGTAGACGACGGAAGGTGATGTTAGTGCGTGATGATTGACACCTACTCCGCATGGCCGTGAATGATCATACAGCTTTCTCTAGGCAGTTGGCAGCACGTTGGCCTATTGCTACAGGTGTACTAATCTCGGCTTCGTCAATTCGTCGAAGTCTGCGGCACCGTGGATTTCGTACAAGGGTGCGTTTATACAAGATTCTCCTCACGGCAAACCATCGGTGCCTGCGTCTGCAATTAGCTCATGAGCACAAATCATGGAAAGCTGATTGGCACTAAGTTGTCTTTTCAGATGCATCAAGCTTCAGTTTGTTGTACCATGATCGCCGCATTCGTGTTAGACGCCATGCCGGTGAACGCTGCCTTCCAGAGTACGTAATCAAACGACATAGTGGCCTAACACCCAGAGTTACGGTTTGGAATGTGATTTCATATCATGAACGATCTAATTTGCTTCGAACTTAGGGTAATCTCAATAGCAACAAGTACGTCAGTAAAGTGCAACAGCCCGAAGTCGTTCCCTTCCTTCCACGCATTCCTGGAGCTATCTTTCAGCAGCCCAATGCACGATCATATGTTGCAAAGATTATTTAAGACTTCTGCCGCCTATTGAGCAAGTGTGGGGTTTGGAAGGTAGTGATCCGCGTCCTGCAGTTTTAAAAGACGAACTTTTACTGCGCATACAAGCAATATGGAATTCTCTTCCACAGTCAGACATTCAAAATCTGTTTGACTCCATGTCACGCCCTAAAGGAAACATTTATTCCAACGTGTGACCCGTAAGTTACACCAAATACTGATTTCGGACATTTAATGATGTTTTTTTGCTTTGAAAAGTTCGTCATTTATCTGTAGTTATACAAGTCGTTTATGCATTAAATTGCATTTAATTCTGATTCCTTCAAGTTGTTGCATTTTTTATAAACAGCGTTATATATATATATATATATAATTATTATTAAATTATGTATAGTTACGTTTATCCGGGTTCGAGGAGTTTTTGCATATCAGCCGCAAAAACAAGACAGTTTTGTTTTTTAAAAGCGATAGAATTTATTGTTCAGAAAACAACCCCTGAAGCACTGGATTCAGCAGCAAAATTCACAGAATAAATATCAAAAGGTCTTCACACCGTTTTCAGCGTCCAAACACAACTATTAGTGTCTAAAATACACAAATACACGTATGTAGCAGATTATTCACAAGCACCACTCGTCCAATTCAACAGCCGAGCTAATCGCTAGACTCTTCACGGTCAAGGTAGGATTAGTAATCGCTAGTCAAAACAATAATAACTAATCGCTAGTAAAAACCATACTATCTGATTTTCGGTGAGCATCTCTCTATTTATAGGCCTAACTGATCTTTCGAGAAAGATCCGCTTACGTCATAGATCTTGAAATTAGTGGATTTCTCCTCCAATTTCTAGAAAAATCCAGGGAGCCACGAACTCATTAAAAATGGTCACCACCATGGTTGCCATCTTGATTTCCAAAAATAATGCTTAACTCTATCGCCAAGCCTTTGCCAAGTTCCCATTGAGAATTGCTTTTATAACGTAAGGGACGGTGTTGGTTGCAAATATTACAATTTTAACGTAAAATAAATATAACATAGACTAATATAAATGCATTACACATCCAAATACAAATTATTTACACTATTTTATGCAAAATTTGTAACAATTTGTAACAAATTTATAAAGATTGGGTCAATTGAGATTAATATTTTGTGTACTTGTGATGCGATTAAAATGCATCATTCTGTCCAAAAATATTTTTGCGCTTATTAACAATATTGACTTGAAAAATCTCTGTAATATTCATAAAAAAAAGATGAGAGAGGAATCCTCACAGCTATGAAAAATTTCACAAAACACTGTATCTGATCAATCAGTATAATATAGTCTTATTAAAGAGGTTTTAAAAAAATACGATGTTAACCAAAATGTACATTTTGTACCCTCATCTAATTTAAACCAAATTTTAATATTTAATTTTTAGAGCTGTTTGAAAATTCACTTTAGAAGCATTTATCAGATTACTTAACTGCTTCCCTTACAATTTGTTTTGAAAAAAATTGCAAAAAAATCATCACATTTTTTTAAATTTTATTATTAAATACAAGGAAATGAAACAAAACAAAATATGCAGGTTTTAAAGTGAAATTTTAATTTTTATAGGTCTAAAACTATTGAGTTTTTACATAAGTTTACTATCTCGAGTTATCTCGAGCAAATAGAAAAAACGTCAAATATTAGTTTTTGTATGGTAGTTTTTGAAAGAAAGGACACCACAAAGTGATTCCTGACATTCTGTACACTGGAATCTGGTCTCTTTTCTTACTGGCTTACCTCTGGAAACTCTTTTACGGGGACATAGAATACTTTTTTAATAAGGGTATACAATCGTTTTCAATAAGGCTGCATACAAAAGAATCGCTTCCAGTATTTTCAATGTTCACCTCTTCATAATTACTATCTGAAAAATCACAGCTTTCGCTGTCTTGCATCATTACCATTATTTAACTTTTTTCAACGCTACTATCCTACTTTTACATTAATAATCCACAAGTTGACGTGTACCATGTAATAGGGAAAACACGTGACCAGTCCCGCTAAAAGAACCGTGAAACCAACAATCTTTGGCAAACTACCAATCAAAGCTGAATATTTCCATTCATTTCCACCAGGCCGGGTAAAACCGTGATAAAACAAATCGTTCTGACAAATTCTTCTTCGCCCGAGTTTTCTCGGGATAATAATTAACTGCATATACAAACCCGAGATAACTCGGGATAATGAGGCAAGCGGTTAAAATATCCATTTGTTACACTTCAATGGCCTTCTTATCAACTTATCGTGCATCATTTGACAATGTATCGAAATTCACAATTCTTTGTATGTAAACAACTCAACTGAATCGCATTGTTTATGCAAAGTTAAGCAAAAGGCTCTAGTTACATTTACAAAGTAAAGTAACTCATTGTAGAAAAATGTTGCGTATTTTAAATTTCATAACTAAGAGACAATTATCTGGGCGAAAACAATTTTATCAACAAGGAACTATCTTCTAAACGAATGTTAGCTCATTGCGATCATACAATGTTCTAATAAAATGCATTTAAAAAACTATTTCAAAACAGTTTAACAAATAATTCGAAACTCGGATGTTGTTGCAGTTCATTTTTCATTTTTTATTTAAATACCTTAGAATCGAAACTACTCTCTCAATCAAATAAAATTATTCCATCGAAATATTCTGACAATAATATTTGATATCTAATGCTCCTTTTCATAAATTATTCAGTATTTAATTCTTTCAGAACATTAGGTTGTGAAACGTATTTATTCAATGTCGTGTGGGATTCTATCAATTTTTACCTAGTTTCTGTATTTAAAGAACTGACTGTATTCATTTTAGTACATAGTAAAAATGTTATTTAAAATTCATTTTCAAAGCAAGTTCATTTATTCTACATAAATTAAGAGATTACATCCATAATACTTTGAAAATATCAATAAGTTAAAATAATGTATGAAGCATAAGAAAAATTAGTATATTGATTTAAACGTATCCATCAAGATTAGAAAATGTTAATTTTTGTTGATTACGAATAAAATGATAAAAACTCTGATGAAATTATTATTAACTTTCGCTTAATTGCGAGTACAATTTATGCAGCGTATAGCTTTGAAACGTTTTAGGTGATGTTAAATTACATATATACATTCACTCTATACAGAAAGTTGTCATTATTTTTATGCAAACAAAGCCTATGAAATCCATACAAAAATTAAAACTGAACATAGAAAGTTTTCATAAATGTTTCGTTTATAAAATCTTCTTATATTATGATAGTTAAAGTTCTATTTTAAAAATGTATAAAGCGTATGGATTGAATATTTCACAGTAGTTAAGCTTATAATGTGGCTTTATTGTTGTTGCTGTTGTCTTGTCCATGCAGTGCTAGGCTTGTTCATGCAAAGAAATAAAACGGTGCCGAAGAGATCCAAAACAGCCTTTGTATGTCGACGACCTTTGGTGAATAAAGCAGTTGATGGTCCGTGGGGTTTAAGTGTATGTTGTGGAGTTTAGCCAATATAGAAGGACAATTAAAAATATGGTTAGTAGAAAGTTTAATTTCAGGGCAGTGAGGACACAAGTATTATAACTTCTTTGGCATCAGGGGATATCTTCATCCCTTTAAAGTGTCTGTCACGTAGTTTGGCTAAGGTGGTAGAAATTACTGTGTTGCAATTAGGGTGTGGACTGAAGTGCTTCTTAACTGGATGGAAGGTGAGAGTTTGATGAAACTGGATGGAAAGTTGAGGGGAACTACAGGCTTCCTTGGCAAAGTTATCAGCCTGCTCATTGACCAAGATGTCTACGTGGGCTGGTATCTATTGCAAAGTGAAAGTTCCTTAGACTACAACTACTCCTTTAATAAGGGCAGTTATATCCTGGATCAGTAGAAAATTGTTCCTCTGAATCACCTGGAGAGCAGATCTTGAACTAGCTTTATTCATAATATAAATTTTAAAAAATACTGAAATAATGATTGGTTTTTTGAGAAAATGGTCTGCATTTCCGACTGCTGGGGCTTTTGGTATAGTTCAAAAAGCAAGTTTTCAAAAAAGACAGAAATAATACACCAGAAAAAAATGTTCTAAAGTAATACAATACATCCTTAAATTCTATCTAAAGAAGGGAAGAAAGTTACGTTAAATCTAGGATGATTGTAAGCTCTTCGGTAGAGAAGGAAGGTTAATGTTTGTGAATTCATGGACGGGAGCCAAGCTCACCTATTTTTATGTATCCTTCCTAACCAAAACAGGGATTTTTTTTTTTATATTAGTAGAAAATACCATTTTTAAACATTTTCTGTTAAGAAAGTTCTACTGAAATATATTCAAAGTAGTGGTTTGGTGAGGGAAAACTTCGACGAGATTTCAACGTTAGCTAAATGGATCAAATTTAATATTTTAAATATTACTTACTCTCCAAAATCTGGATCGTAATGTAAAGTTCATACACGAAACTTTGAGCATAAAAATACTTAATAAATTTACTAACAAGATTGCTTCAGCCAATGAACATTTAGAATGATTATTAACATAAATCAAGTTAAAAGTTTACTACATTTATTACTGATCTGACAATACGCTTCAAATTAATTTAAATTTAAGGAAATAAAAAATGCCAGACTACACATTTACATAAAATTTACATGAATGATTTTAAAAGATTTTATTTAAAATTTACAAAAAATAAAAAAAAATTCAATTTTATTTTAAAGTACAATTTTATTTAAATATTTTGTATTTCTCAGAAATATCTATAATTTTACTTTTACCTAAGGCTTCGTAATATTTCATAACAGTTTAAGTATGAAATATTGCGAATAAAATCACTCAACATTTCTAAATCTCTCTCAATTTTGCACTACAAAAACAAGTTTTCTAAAGAATTACCATATCAATCTTTACAAAGAATATTTATACGAAAACGTATTTTTTTTTTAATTTATGATTTATAACCCAATAAAATAATGATATTTTTTTAAAAAATTTACTTGAAAGAAAATCTGTTTCAGATTTTAAACGCTCTACAAGTGTACACTGTTTTCTAGCATACGAAAAATTCACATTTAATCACTGTACAATAATTATACGAAAATCATCCTAACAAGAAATAGTAATAAAGAACTAGGAATTAAATTTTACTGCCAATACAAAGAAGCCAACGACAGCTAGTTAATTGCACCTTGAGCAATTAAATAACTGGAGTAAATCCGTCTCTTGAACATTTCATCATGTAAATTCTTCTTGGCACGGAATTCATTTCAGCAAATTCTCATGTTCATTTTGTAGAAAATTATACAGTGCTAGAAAGACAAGTATATTTGAAGAGAAAAACGATAACACAAAAGAGTTATTACAGACATTAACTTTTATATAGATACATTTGCTTAATAGTCTTCGTGTGGAGAAAACGTTTATTCTGAATGGGTCCGAGAGAGAGAGACTGGAGGTAGGAAGACACCGAAATTAAGTTTATATACGTTTGTTTAATGTTGAAAAATTTGGAGAAATGGGTGAAGTGTAATGTATTAGCACCTGTTTTGTTAATGTTGCTTTGAGTAGAGTTTATGTACTTTTTCAAAAAAGAAATGATTTTATACATTTTACGCAAATTTGGTAAAGGGAAAATAAACGAAAGTCCTTAAATGTGAGCTTCAGAAAAGATTTTTCTTTATAATGGCTGATGTCTGTGTATTTGGTTTTTCTCTAACTATGTTTGCACAGTATAAAGTAAAGGAAATTTTACAGAAATGCAAATATAATTTATGTCATACACAACATTTTTAGAAGAAAAAAAAACAGAGTATTTAGACAGTGGATCGAACTATTCAAGTACACAGAAATTCCGTTCATTGTAAAATTATTCCAATTCACTATTTAAAAAATCTCGATTTATAGGAAAAATGTCTACACTGATAAAAATATAAACTATCCAAACTGATTGAGAGAGTATAATATATCATATTTTGAATAAGATGTCATGCATCATTATAATCTACGACCGTTTAAAATTTTAAGAGATATAGAAAAGGTTTTTGATAAATATTTCACACTGTGAGTTCAATAGAACCTATAGATTTTCCTTTATAAATTTTTCTTAAAATTTTAAATCTCTGTTTTTTAAAGATTGATTACTTAAAAAAATGTTCGCGTGGAGGGAAAAATTATGTGTCAGAACAAATGCAGGAGTGTATCTGTTATTATAATAATACAAATATACACACATTCATATATATATATTAAAATCATATATAATTTTAGTGTCCCTATGGTAATCGTAGCTTTATTACAATTTTTAATTTTTATTTCTGTTATTTTCATACTTTTGCTAAGCGCCACTACTCAGCCATTCTCAAGCTATGAATTTGCATTTGAGACCAGAATCTGGATATAACTTGTTTATTGTACTCAGATTTAGCGCGGATTCTGCATTTTTGAATGCAATTTTTAGGTAAGTTACATTTTTCTTGTCATACATTTAGATATTCTATCCATTATTTTCAATAGGTCTTTGCTCAGTATTATTAACAGAAAGGAGGAAGATTGGCTGGCCACAAAACATGCTCAACCCCACTTTTATATGAATTATTTTATATATAATGTGTCCTAAGTCAGCAATGTTTATAATACTGTAGTATCCATACTTTTATATTTAACTCCATTATTTTTATTTTTTCATACATCCTTTCTAAAATCTAATGTCTGGTTAACTTGCAATTTCAATTTCTTTCAGTTTTGATCAATGTTTATTCACCTATCCAAAGATTTTATATTATATATATATAAAACTTTTAACGCGAAAATGATTAAAACGAAATGTCAGACTGCACGAAATAATACAATGGGTTCCGACAAACTACTATGCATGTACTTTTTCTTAACAAGAAACGAAAATCGTTTAACACAAAAGGATTTTCCATTGAGAGTGAACAAAATACGAAAAATACCCTCCGGATTGGAATATCCTACTGTATCAATGGAAGAATTCGTTGTAGTAGATGATTATAAAGTGTGTACAGCCCAAAATATGGTAGACAAAGACATTTTGCCATTTGTTCAAAACTCAAAAAATATCATTAATGCAGACTCCAAAGAAGAAAATGAAATGAATAATGCAGTTCCTGTTCAACGTTATCTGAAATGAGGAACGCCATGAAAAGTCTGCGCAGTTATTTAGGCGCATATTCCAATGGTGAAATGAATAACAAATTGGATGATATTGAATATTTTTCTGATAATTGGATACTAAAAAAGACAACTCAGTTAAAATTATGAGATTATTTTCCAAAAATCACTAAATGTTGTGTTTTTCAGAAAACTTGAAAATTTGTATTAAATTTATTTAAGTTTTTATAAATGTTTTTGTTTAATATATATATATATATATATATGTATATATATATATGTACAAAGCATACATACTATAGGCGGTGTCCAAAGTTAAAGAAGCTAAACACAAAATCTCGGATAATTTAGAGAAGTATTGGGTTTAATAAAACGAAATTTATCTTGGAAAAATTTTATTATGCGTGAGAAGCCATATAAGAACATTAGAATGTGGATAATGAGTGAATGGTTATTTTAGATGCAGGCAGTATCCAAACGATTCTATTACGAGAATGGTGTATCTAATTATCTAATACGGAGTGTTCCCAAAAGAAGCATACAATGACAATGAGCCGCGATCCTACTAAGGAGAATTTTTAGAAACAAGCTTGGAGCAATAAATATCATTAACCCCTCTACTGTCTTGCAGCGTATATATATATTTAGTTCAGACGAGGCTCTAACTGTGCCTGCCGTACACATACGCATTTCCAAAACATGATCTTCTTCTTTGCGCGGTATTAGTAAAACTGTTCCGAAGACTTTGGTACACAAAAACGTGTTATTAACAGTGTTTTCAAAGGGTTTATTTACTTCAGAGAAAAATTTGCGTACTTATGTCATTTCTTTAATCAACAAACCCGCACATACGCATGCCTGTGCAAAAAAAAGGTGAATCGCGCAACTTTTAATCGGTAGTGAAAGGGTTAATCGAAAAGTGGGGCGTTAAACATTTAGAATATAATGAGCAGCTATTGACCGCTTGCAAAGGCTTTGTCTAGTACATCCCAAGTATGATCTAAAAGATTGAGATCCCGTGACTTCTTTCCAGTTCATACGGAAAATATTCTTATCTTCAAGAAAATCATAAACAGGGCGAAATTTGTTTCTGTCACATTATTGTCTGTAAGAACCTTTATACAAGGCTTTTGCTGAATTCCACCGACGAATTCAAAGGGGTAATGGCAGGTAGCATGGTAACGAAAAATCAACATAGAACACAGGGTCTCAAACCATGTTGAATCGGAGCAAAAACAGTCATGAAGAGTGTAATGTCGAGTGGAAGGGAAAGGGGCTATAAGAGGTAAGAAATACGTTTATTATATGTAAAACGTGTTTACAATACGAACAATGCATCCCATATCTGCCTCAGAAATGCAACAACAAGTGATTGTCACAGAAAATGCTCG
This sequence comes from Trichonephila clavata, assembly GCA_019973975.1. Taxonomy (NCBI): domain Eukaryota; kingdom Metazoa; phylum Arthropoda; class Arachnida; order Araneae; family Nephilidae; genus Trichonephila; species Trichonephila clavata. The sequence continues at coordinate 34,639 of BMAO01031809.1, forward strand.
AAGTGGCAGCCGCATAGGTCATAGTAGCACTAGCAACACCAACGGACGAAGTCTTTTCGCACGCTTCTTGAATCAAATCCTGTATGTATGTGTGTGTGTGTTGAGGGTGTCATCTGTAGTAACAACAATCCGTGCCGCGCTAGATCCTTCGCTGTAGCCACCGATGTCTCATACAACAAACTATTTTAAGTACTCCCAGAAGAAGAAATCCAAGGAATTAAAGTACAAAGAACGCGGAGGCAAAACAACAGCTCCGCCTCACCCAATCCACCTCCCGCGATATGTAGCGTAGAGGTGGATACGCACCGGAATCGAAAAATGAACTTGTATATATATCATTGTGCGTGAACCACACGTTCTAATGCGCAGTGGCCACTACTCCTGCCACATCTCCCGGGGAAGTGGGAAATTTGCATACCTTCACATAGCTTCAACCTTACCATGGGACTCCAAAACCCTTCATTCGTTTAGCTATGCCCCTCTTCTGGTTCATTGTCCTCCTGAAGACTACTATCATCGCGATTTTCGCCGACTAAACGTGGTTTGTGATCCCATGTTTCTATGATCATTTTTCATCCCCGTGCTGCCTATTATCATCCCTCTGAATTTATCGGATGAATTCGGCATCACCCTGTATACGCTTCAAATATCTCATTTTCATTATTATTATTTAAAACTGAAACAGAACAATTGAAAAAATACGCATAATTGGATTTTAATCCCATTGAATACCAAAATTTCTTATTATTTATCTCAATTCATTGGTGTAAAGATCATAATTAACCCACTAAAGGAAATATTCATCAATTTATGAAAAAATGCGTCTGTGATATAGATAAATTTCCGCATATGTAGGAAAGATATAAAATTAAGGAATGGATTCAGATGGAGAAGGGTTGAATATAGAAAAAGATCTCTAGGGAATTCCGGAATCACGTTACTCAGTTTTACAAAAAACAGAATTCTATGAAAGGAAAAAAAATCCATCTTGGACACACTATCATGCACGTATTTATGCCCCGAAGAGTTTAAATTTCAGACATAAGAATTCAAGCTACTTATTACAAATTGCATTTGTTTTATCGACAAAAAGTAAAAAATGAATTTGCTAAATATTGACCGAAGTTTTAGATTTCCTGCAAAGAATTCACGTTTCAAATTCATATAAGGGAAGAAGATACACGGTGAGAAACAAAAGTATATTCTAGAAACTTCTAGATAGTATTATTACTTTATTTTGTGTTAAAGAGAATGGGAATTATACTAAAGTGAAATAATTATGATTTATAATTATAGACTAATAAATAACTCATAATTATTAGACACATTTATACTGGTAATATGATCCTTGAAGAGCAAAATTAAATTAACCTAGAAATGTAATGTGATAGAAAATTTGAAATAATACAGAAAATGAATATTGAAATTCAGTATGAAATTAACTTCAAATTGCAGCATGGAATCATTAGCGGAATACAAGTATCACGTGAAATTAACATTTGGTTTAAGCATGGTAGCATAATTTAAAACAAGTAATGTAAAAAAAATAATTAAGTCAATTCCTACTTTGAATGGATGAATAGAAAGTATTTTATTAACGATTGAAAATTTAAACATATATAATGTGAAAATGTATAAATGTATATATATATATATATATATATATATATATTACAAAAATATACAAAAAATAGTTATATACCTAAGATAACTATAGTCATAATAGAATAGATTTAGCCACAGAAATACTAGAGCTAACTCCTAGCCTTAGAAACCAGGAATGCAGGTTTAAACAATGTTTTTCGGCCAGCCAACCTTCACCTAAATTTGTCAATACTCTGGGCCATAGGGAAAGCAAGAAATTTTCTAGAGAAGTTTAATTACATTATAGATAAAACCATAATCTATTAATGTAAAACGATAATATTATAGCCTATAATAATTACTAAAATATTTAAAATCAAAATTAAACTATTAGATAAAGACTTACCACGTGACTCATATTTCCCGGCTATGGACAATAACAGTATCGCATAAAATTATTACGTTTTGATAAAATAGCATTAATACTATATATACACATTTAAAAACTCTATATTTTATTTTAAAATTTATAGAAAATAAAAGTACCACGCAGACATAAGCAATTAATTTTTAAGTAAATATAATATTGTTAATTTACGTAGCTTGAGGCGCCATCTATCGTTAAACTTTACAACTAATAACATATTTTTATTTAACTGTTAGGTAACTTTTTATAAATTTAGGAGGGTATCCATGTTCCATACAATGTTTAATAAAGTTATTAAGATTTAAATATATATTAAATTTATCACTAACTAAAACGTTATTACGTTAAATATAATTGAAAATAATATTTCTATAAATTGATATAAATGTTGGAATTCCAGTAAGGCACTTGAAGAATGTTAAAATTAAAATCATCTCTTTTAGTTTAATTAATTAACTCTCAAAATTTAGTTTAATTAATTAACCGGTAATTAATGAATTAATATTTGAAATAACTATAATAACATCACGTGCCATCCACTACAAGTTTAAAAAAATTATTTGAACTTGATTGGTTGAATAGAAAAAAAAACTTATTAACGATTGAAATTTGAACAAGATAAATATATTGAGAGAGTGTGAGCGAAAAGTAAAAATTGAATAAAACGCAATGAGCTCAATTCATGTGACGTTATAGTCACATGATAATGACAACCACGTGTTTTTATATCAAATAATTTCAAAATCTCATGTGACGTCATAGTCATACGATATCAAGCAATGACGTGTTTCCAATTAATCAGTACATGCTTTTTTTTGTTGCCAACTTTTGATCTTTTCAGGAACTTTTTCTTAAAATTATAAATTTGCAACACCAATAAAACACATAGGTAGACTAAATGCATGGATAAAATAAGATTATTTTTTAGAAAGAAATTATTTTTTATACCATTTAAACATGTTTACTCAGTTATAAAATGTGAAATTTTAACCAAGTTGTACAAATAGAACAACAAGAACCATTAGTTTGATATCTCTTTTGAATTCAATGGAGAACACGAGTTTGTCTTTATCATGTGACCGTCATGAGTTGAGCCGATTAAAAATAAAACAATTACCTTCGACAATTTAAATTACATTTACAATATGAGTTTTAAATGTAATAACAATATTACGCTATAATATAAAAGTAATACCTAAAAAGAACAGTAATTGTAATTGAAAAAACAATTGAAATGTGTAATATCAAACTGAATAAATAATAAGGGGAGTGGAATATTAGATATAATTAATAAAGAGGGAACACAAAAAAGTTAAAAATAAAAAAAAATTATAACTTTTGATAAAATTAAAGACAAAATTTCATTTGGCTTAATTTTTATTTTAATAAACATCTAAATCTGTACGAAATAATTCAATTATCTTTAAAAATTATATGTTTACTTTTTATCTCGTTCCTTCTATTTCCGCTTCATTTTTTTTTTTCATTTAGATTACTTCCAGAACTGTTCTGGTTTTTTTTTCCTTAAGTGAAATACAAAATTTCACCAAACCTTGATTTAAGAGCAGGCAATATATATTCTTCCCATATCGAAAGACTGAGAGAATATATTCATAGATATGAAACGTTCTGAGGAAAAAAGAAAGAACAGATTGAATGAAAATTTATTTCTTATTCTATCATTTTTCTTCATCGTGTATTTTCCTCAGAATATAGAATGCCGATTTATATATATTTAAATGCATTTTTCCAGATAGATTTTTTTACTGGATTTTCGTGCACTGAAAAGAAATCGAAACCTATTCTCCAAGGATTTCTTCCACCAATAATACATTGTGTGGTTCTATATTTACACATGCTGCCAAAAAAGAAAAGATAAATGTATTCATTCAAGATCTAATCTCGAACAGCATGAAATGTTCCAGTCGATGTTATCGATGGTATTGGTTAAATATAATGCATTTAAGGTATCCGACTAAACTAAAATTATCAATATTTCCAAAAAATTGACAACTTTTTATGATTTTATTTTATAGGCTATCTAATTAGCTTTATAAAAATACCAAGTTAATTATTTTCCTTTCACTAGAACAAAAACTACAAGTGTTTTAGTAAATGCAGATGGCATTACTTTAAGCAGCATGTCATACTTTAAAACGCACTTTACTCGAAATGTGTTTTTTTTTAAATTCTCAAACGGGGACAATGATTGCTGAAAAAGTTTTGAAAATAATCAACTAAAAACTTTTGTGTATGTTCTGTATAATAGTAGAAGTGTTCTAACGTTCTAGATTTATCAATTACTGTTTTATGACAAAATTTACAGTCCCTTATGTTAATATAATCACTGTTTTTTTATTAAGCAATTTCATGTAATAACTAAGATAAAGTGCTGTAGTTTTTGTAAAAACTAAAATATCTCTTATCCTGAAGGTCATTTTAAAAATGCATAACATAGGAACACATCAGAATTGAAAATTGTTCATAAACTTTTGGTACAGAATAAACCGCGTTTATGTAATTTTTTGTAAATGTTAACCCATTTTTTTCCATTTTAGTAATAATAATTTCCTTTTTTCTTCTTAAATGTAGCATATTTTTCTTAAAATGTACTAAGCAAATCTAAACACCCTCCCCCAAAAAAATCGCCATATTTCCATTTGTCTAAAAGTTGTCGCAAGTAGTCGGATACCTTAAAAGTATATCATTATATGGTATTTTAGAAATAATTTATTTAGCAACGAATTCTTTAGTGTTATAGCTTTTATATTATTTCTGAGTAAATTAAAATTTCAAGAGAACATGTAACGATTTATAAAAAAAAAAAATCTTTAGTTTAATGATTTTTATAAATTTTTGGTGGCCCCACACAAGTATATATGTTATGTAAAACATCGCTTATATATGCTCAAAATACTCCAAAAATCTAACAACTTTTCTCAAAAAAAATTTAAAAATCATGAAGTGATTGAAAGTTGCTACTCCCCCCTACATTAATTGAAGTACAGACATGAAATTTATTTTAAAAGTACGTCAAAGTTAGTATGACAATGATGTTGGTACAGGAATTGTGGTAGCATGATTGATGTTTGTAAAATGCCTTTTTTATGAATGCTAATTCAAAATTCTTCAAAATCTAAAAATTCTCAATTCAATTCTCTTTAAAAGAAAAAAAGCTTTGCTTTGATTCAAAATGCATACCAACTTTTACTACATACATTAATATCAATAGTTAGAAAAAAATATCAAAGCAGTTGGCACAACATAAAAAAAAGACTAATCATTTTAATCCGGGATCGGTCGTGTAGGGCACATAATCACCCCAGGTTACTCCGTTTTTTGCTATAATATGGTACTTGGGAGGATTCAGTTCCCTTTTGCTCCAAAATATTTTCTATCAACAGGCTATATTTCTCCACCCCTCTGAACGATTTAGTGGTTTGGATTGCTGCGTCGTGGGACTCATTATGGTATTATAAATGTAAATGCACAGAATATAAAAAAAGAAAGGGGCATCTACGATCTCTAATTGATGAAGTTGAAACTTATCGAGCAAGAAAAGAACCTGATGCAATAGGGATATTAATCATGATAGCGAAATTAAATTTGAGAAAAGTAATAAACATGAAACGTTTGAATTGAAAGGAATATTTCCACAAATACTACTTAAAAACTCCAACAAAAAATATATGAAGCCACAAGTGTGCCAAACGAAACATCTCGCCCGGTCAAAAAAACACACACACAAGCATGAAAAAGTTCAACATGCTATCTGTCGATCATCCAAGGACAATAACTTGAACAAAATATGACAGTTTGCTGCAAATAGCATTCCTGCATATTTGCAGTGTATGTAATTGGTGTCCTTTATTAAAGTCACGCGCATTTTTTAAACATTTTAGTTCAGTTCAATCGGGTTTTCTCAAATTGTCAAAAAAGTAGAAAATTCCTTAAAAGTAAGTAAGTAAACTTTATCTTAGTTAAACTATTCCCTGGAATTACGAATTTTATCGTGTACAATAAACATAATTGTAAGAGAAAAGGATTGGGGTGACACCGTCACCCCACGTGACCACTAATATTAATATCGAGTCTGCGACTGCTCCGAGTTAAAAATGATTCAATTGCACAATAAAATGTACTGTAATATTTTTAGAAATTATTTTGTTAAGTTTAACTAAATAAACAATGTATTAACGATGTTCCTCAAGGATTAAAAAATGTCATTTCTGGAAGAACATTTGAGATAGATAGATAAATGTCCAACAGATGGCACCATATTGAATCTCAAAGGATTCTAATGCAATTTTCAGCAATAGCTAATGAATAACAAAAAATTTAGTAAATGGTAAGAATTTTTAACAATGTCTCTATTTTTTTTTTCACTTTACGAATAAAGATTGTTTTTAAAAATTCCTATAAGGCCAGGCGTAATGAATCATATGTTTGTAATTGGGTTTTACGAGATAGAAAAGCAAAATTAAATGACAAAAATAAGTAAATAAGTAAAGATAAAAGGCACTCCTGGGAGTTTTACTTGGTTTAAAAATGCAAATCCAGTTTAATTATTCTAACTTTTTTTTAAATCTTGAAATCTTTTTAGAATTGCTCCACGGGGACTCACATTGTAAACTTAATGTAAAAAAAATTACATTAAACGCATTTTTTAAAAAATATTTTCTATTGCATTTTATTTTAAATTAGAAAAAACATCACGAGATTTTAATAAATTAATTTTGGTACTAAAAAAATAAAAAAAAATATTTTGAGGTTTATTTTATTTTTAAATCATAGTTTCTCTCTATTAATCGTTCTATGGTATATGTACTTTCACTATATTAAATAAAAGATTTATTTTTCAGTTTATATTCGTGAAAGTCTTTCTATTTTCCTTCTTTAATTGATGAATTTAAAAAATGAGTTCAGGAAGTCACATTTTGATTTACTTGCCATTATTTCACTAGGAATGTTCAATTATATTCTAAATACTTTACTCAATTAAAATAAGGAATATTGAAATGTTAACATTTGTATAATTATTTTAAAACCTACGATTTTACACATTTTTGCAGTCAAAACAACTTTGTTTTTTTTCTCCTAATGGGACTGCGTATATATATAATATTGGCATTTTTTACCTTTGCAGACCTAGTTCATTCCCCTGGAGCTGGTATCACTATTTAGAGTGCGGCACCGTATATGTAACATCAATTGCCACAAGTAATTTTGACGCCCAAGTAATTTGTCGATTTTCTGCATCATGAAAATCCACCGACCCGAGCCGGGGTCGAACCGCAATCTTGGCTGCAGAAGGCCAGCGACAAACCAACTACGCCACCCAGTTGGCAGTTAAAGTAATTGCAAATCATTCCATTACCAGTCAATATCGCAACTGAGTTTTTATTATAAAACTCATAGATTCTTTCGCTTACTTTATTTATTATTCTTCAGAAAAATAAACAGAAGAGTATAAACTGATAAAGTCTTCAAATACAAATAATTTGCATGACAATGTTTTATGTTTAAAATGTTCATCTGATATAAGAAGTATGATACTAAAATATCTTAGCATAACAAATACTTATGAGATATTTTGCTTTTTTTTTACATCCGCTAAAAAGAGAAATATATATACTTTTCATAAAATTTAAATATTCAAATAATGGATGATAATTTTAAACTATTTTTTTTATGAAAATACAAGATACTATAGAAGCATGCAGTATAAAGTTTAACTAGATATACTGTTTCAATATAATTCCAAAAAAATGTTCATTTTTTTTTGTTAATCAACGGCAAATGAATAAATAATGTATGGATCATAATAATATATGCAATATGTCAGGGTGGGCATTAAGTCGATCGCGGTCTACTGGTGGACCGTGAATACATTTTGGGGTGACTGCTTGAAGATTAGCAGTTAGTAAGTATGTACCGAAATATTCTAGATTGTCTGACAGTATGCAGACTTAAAAGTCTTCTAGCGACTAAAATTATATTTCTTTAGATAATGTTTATTCTTTTAAATGTATTTTGAATGTATAATGATTTATTTTCTTAATAAATGCATTATATTTGATAGTTTATATTTATGGCGATTATTCTTATATTTGTGTATCTTGCGTTTTGTTTAAACGTGGTCTTAAAAGTTTAAGTTTGTTTTACTATCGCTTCTGGTTAAGTCCTCGCCGTATTTATTATTCACTTATGATACATATATTCCCGACTTTTTCTTTCGCTCATCACACTTACGACACTGAGCAGCGGTACACACAAGAATTTTTCAAGGGAAGGGAGGGGGGAGCAGGATCGCATTTCCACCACTCTCTATTATCATATCTACAATTTACGCATAATATATTTTATGATTTTGTAGATTGTCAGGAAAAATAAATTATTGCGCCAATAATTAGCATTAATTAATAAAAAAATATTAATGACAAATGCTTAGTTAAATTTTACGTATTATATATATGGGATTATAATAGATCAGAAAAGAAAATCAAGGGCTATGGGAGGATTCCCGTTCCCTCCTCACTATAAACGCCACTGACACCAAGTGGACCGCAACACCTTGAAAAAATTAGAAGTATACCGTATTCTGGAAAAAGCTGCCCACCCCTGCAATATGGAAAAACAGAATTTACATTAGAATTAATCTTTTTCGTGTATTCATCCTTTTATTTCATATCAATCATTTCAGTGCATTAAGAGACTCTGCGCTATTATTAGCAATGTATTTTGAAATATAATAAAGGTTTTGTTTAAAATAATTCCTAGAAATCGATATAATATTTTAGTTAATAGTCAATCAATTAAAATGCTGGAAAAAAATGCAATCCATGAAATACCTATGAAGATTATTTCTGAAAATATAAAAATATGTATGGTGTAATAATAAATAAACTAACTAAGACGTACTTTAACGCATAGTTGAACTATGTGTTCATGGGTGAAAATCAAATGTTCATTTAACTTGAACTAACAACCAATAAGTGTGCGTTATCTTATCATTTCAAATGTTTATAGTGAATAATGTTTCAGTTTAACATAAACTGCTGATTAAAAATTACGCGATGCACTCTCCAGTGTCATCTCTTTTTACTTAGCGTATGCAGTATTTTCTTTTTGGAGGGCTGAAAGGCACAAATAATCAAATTTTTCTCTGCACTAAGTAAGTTCCCTTTAGACTTACTGTCAGGTCATTTTATCAAATTTTAAAGCTTTTGGAATAGTTTTGCAGATATCCGCGCAAAGGAAAGGGGATCATATTTCGAGGACGGAAATGCACAAGGCGCATGTATAGTTGTGGGGCAATGCCGCACCCGGGGCACGTAATACACTGATTAGAGAAGTGAAATATGCGATCTGGCACAAATACACTGGTTGATAGAGACGGAAATATACGTCTGGGGAACATAATACACTGGTTAAGAGAGAAGGAAATATATGTCCAAGGCGCGTAATACACTGGTTGAAGACGAAATATACGTCTAGCACAAAATACTGGTTGATAGAGACGAAATATACGTCTGGGGAACATAATACACTGGTTAAGAAAGCTATATGTCCAGTACATATACACTGGTGTTAAAGAGAGGAAATACGTCAGGAACATAATACACTGAGTTGAGAAATATATGTCAGGGCGCGTATACACTGATTGAGGGCGATATACGTCTAGCGCACCATCTGGTGTCGAAGACAACGATATACGTCACGGTATAATACACTGGTTAAGAGAAATATATGTCCAGGGCGCATAGCCACTGATTGAGAGACGGAAATACCGTCTAACGCACAAAATACACTGGTTGATAGAGACGGAAATATACGTCTGGGAACATAACTCCTGATTAAGAAGAAATATATGTCAGGGCATAACCACTGGTTGAGAGGGATATATATGCCAATATAGGGACCAGTATTTTACTAAACACGTATTTTATTTAAAATGAAACTAGACAATTTTTATCACGATGCACTCCGTATGTGAGGTGTATTAAGTAATTATAAAAATATATATATCGATTGTATACAATAAACATAAACTCATTTGGAAATGATTGGTAAGGCTTACATTTTGAATCAGAATCATTATATGTAGCATGTGGCAAAATTAATTATTTAATAATTACAGACACTTTTAGTATGTGTTTGCTAGGAAATTTTAAAACCAAGTTATCAAATATGACAATTATTTAGATAGAAAACTGCATTTAAACATTCTAACATGTAGTTTCAACTAGAAAACTGCAAATTTAAATACGTAATAAAGAAATTAGAATATATATTATGGAACTTATTTTCAGAAAAGTATTTAACATTTGTAACAAGACAATTTTCATCATCGTTTCGTTTCACTAAGTGCTTTCGTTTGTTTAATTAATATATAATGATTAGATTTTCTTCCAATATATTTTTTTGCAAATCAGTCTAATACAAACTTTTGAACGCATTCCTCCCATTTCTTAACAGAACAAACAGCAAGCATTCATATTCCTTGATTCTTTCTGTAGCAGATGTTACAATTGTCACTAATTCTCGATTACATTCAGCTACCACCTGCAAACCCGTTGAAAAACAAGGAAATTTAACGAATTTATAACTCGTGATTGTTGAAGCATCGTTTTCAGTAGGAATCTTTTTCATCGGGACGAAATATTAAAAGATGAATAATGTTCTTTTTATGTTATCAGATAAAAAGGGAAAAAGTGAAAATAGGTAATATATCTCTAACTGGATGCAATCCAGGATGTGGGAACACGATGATTAATGATCCCTCCGTATCTTTTGGACACCGAGATTTTCCATAATTACCGGATCATCATTTTTAGATTACTTTTGAATTAGAGGCAGGTGCTCCTGAAACGTGTCGGCGTTGGTACTTGGATCATTGTGAATATAACGGATCAAGAATTAAATATTTCAAAGCTGAAAAATGATTGGGGACAAATCATACATTTATAGAAAACAAAATATCAGTACTTTAGTACTACTATTATCTTTATAGAAAAACATTATTTATGTAATGTCATCAGAGATAAACAAAAGCAGGATAATAGCTATTGATAAGTATTGCTGATTATATTAAGCTTAATTTATTGTTTACTTAAATAGTTGCCGACGGTTTATTTAACAGCGTTCATTAATGAAATTCTGGTTTCTGGAATTGGTCCAGAAGGTGGAAAAGATACGCAAAAATTCTGCGATGGATATTCTTGAAGGAAAAGTATGGTGGATCTTTTAAACAATATATGAGCAAAAAATAAATTTTAATTTTTGTAAAATGTTCGTATAATTATAATTAATATAAAACATTGAGTATCAGAATGTGTTGGATTCCCATACTAAGCATATAGTTCTAGCAACATACCATATGGCAGGGGCAAAAATCTGATTCAAAAGTGAGGTTCGAAACAGACTCAATCACCTCCTTGTTGCCAAATTACCACAGTAGTCTACACATAATTACAACACACGATTCTCGCACCATAATTTTGGCATAATTTCATTAAGATGTGTAACTCTTACAAAGGGAGGTGGTAAAATACATTTTGACGGACTTCATTAGCCAATGCTCTCTTAAGTATTTAATCCTCAATGGACTCCAGTCGATTAGGAAAAATATTCCGAAATTCATACTTAGCTTTTATACAATTAAGTTTTGATTAGCGTCAAGATGCAGTGGCATAGGTGATAGGGTATCTGCTTACCATGCCATTGGAACCATCTTAGGAATCTATGGTTTCAACATGACAGACATGGTTGCAGACATTCAAAGTATTCGGAATCCAAGTAATAGTTCTAACTAATCTACACCACCTGATCTGACTCCATTGGTTTTTTTCCCTGTGGGGATACATAAAACAGCAAGTGTATACAACTCTTCATAAACATTACAGGACCTTAAGAACGTACCATCTTGTCGTACTCAATTTTCAACCGTGCATATGACATTCAAGCAGGTCAAACATGCATTGCAACCGGCGATGAGAAGCTTAACCAACTCAACTAAAGATATATAGTTAATTTTTCAGTCATTTCTCACGTCACGACGAAATCATGGAAAACAAATGCATTTAACTAACTCTGTGTGTTGTATTTCTGTCCAGCAAGTGTCTTTCGTATGCGTGATAATGATCTACAATTTTGTAGTACTTTTCCCTACGCGTGATTTTCATAATAGCAATACTAACTCCTCAGTTTTCCTCAAAGTGGCGCTGTAGGTCGTTTAATTAGCGCATGGTTACTTCACTTTACCTAGCTACAAGTATTTTAAATATGGCGGCACTCGTTCTTAGTATATATATATATATATATGTAATGATGATGATGATGACAATGTTTGTCTCTTTTCTTAAATTAGTAAATATTATAAAATTAGATGAATTTTACACATAATTTGCAGTACAATGCTCAGATAATACATATATATTTATAAGCTTACAAAAATAAACATCAAAAGCACTATCAAAAATATGAAGCAATTTTGTATAAGTGAAAAATTGACCAAGTCCCGATACTGCGCTGCCATCCGTGGGCTCACAACGCTGGACGTTTAATTGATTCATAAATTGCAAATTTAAAGCAAAGTAAAACTATTTTTGTCATGTAAACATACATGTGATATTTTCTACGAGATAGCTCTTTAACACGGTTTATATTAAATGATTTAAAAGTGCATTAAATATGTTGTTGGTTTCCGAATATCTTAAGTGATGGTAAACGATGAACCACTCAACAAACATTTATTTATAAGAGTGCTGCGTAAATAAGTCAATCTAACAAGCATTACTGATAAAGTGCTTTGCGTAAAATAAATTCAATCCTAACAAACATTGCTAAGGTGTACCACAATACAGTATTGATTTCTGACCATTTTGATGTTATATCTATGTTCCTAATAAATTTTACGATTGCAGTTATATACTCCATTCTCAGCCTTTACAGAGTGATACGTAATTAGCAAAATACTAAATCACGTGAAAGATAAAACATGAAAACAGATTAAACCTCCATATAAGCTTCCTTACATATAAAAAATATTTGACCCAGGACACACTCAGTACTAACGTTAAAGGCTTCTCGAGATGATGGATTCACCCTAATCCTTTTTTAATATTATTTATTGTACATATTAAATCGTAATTCCTGTGAATAATTTAACCGAGATAAAGTATACTTACCTACTCTTAAGAACTTTAAATTTTTCTTTGATAATTTGAAAAAAATGCAATCAAACTGAAATAAATATTGAATTGTGTGTGACTTTAATAAAGAACACAAACCAAAGACATTTTCGCCAACGTTACAGAGGAATGTAGCGTTTGGAAAAATGCGGGGCAAGAAAGGGGATCAAAAAAGAACAACTATAAGTGTTTTCTCAGAAAATATTGCGCTGAACTTGTATGTATTGCTTGCTTGAGATTACAACAGAAAATATACTGTCCAAATACACTTAAACAAAAGAAAGTTGCATACTTTATAAAGGCCCTTACTAAATGAAAATTAATGAATAGATAGTATACAAAGATTTATCTGATCGGACGCACCTCAGAAAAAATACTTTATCAAGGCATAATGATATCTGTAACGAGAGTTAATTAGACGACTTATTTCCGTGCTACCCTCTGAGTTTTGCTGCTTCTTCACAAAGACGACGAAGGAACAGTAAGTCCATTATCGATGCACGTTGTTGTTCTAAAGAGGGTTTCGACAGTTCTTAGTCCCTCACTGTATTCTCATAATTATTTTTATATGTGTAAGAAAAAAGAATAATATATAATTCCATAAGCTTTTTGAATCGATGAATAAAAATATATCATTGTCGTCATGAATACTACAAATTAAAATTAAAGCAAATTTTAAACGTTTATAAATAGCATGGAGGACATAAAAAAAGTTTCAAAATAAATACAACTAAAAATTCAAAAAAATATTAATTTTTATTCATGAAGAAATGATTTTAGTTTCGACTTATTTGGTCAGTTAAAAATTATGCGAAGTGTAGTTAAGTACAATTTACTTGTTGTGGAAGAAAAGTGTTGATTTCTTGTCAATATCATTGGGAATAAAAGAACGGCATGCGTACAACCATATTTAAAAGGAGTTTTAATAATATATACAAACAGAAATTTTGATAGTTAACTTTTTTTCAATGATGCCAACGGAGGTAAATGTACAATGACCAATACTGGAATAAAAGAATGAAATTATATATATATATATATATATATATTTATATATGAATGACATCGATAGGAAAGGTCCTACTACGAACTTACGTGTAATTCTATTCTGTAGAAGTACGTGACAAATTATTCGAAAAAAGAATATTTTATTTTATTCGTATTTTGACTTTCTTCTTCTAAAATGGAATTGAGAAGATGCGTGTACCTAAATCTTGTCATAGACCTTTCTTTCGTACATACGAATATTTTTTTTATACTTTTGTGTTTCAGAATTACATTTGTCGTGTCATTTTCTCGGAAGTATAAAGGAGATTAACTTATTTGAAATGACACGTGGTTAAAATATTTAAATGTGAGAAAAAATGGAAAATAATGAGAGAGTTTTTTCCTGTTATATATGTACAAATTTTTTATTTATTTATTTTGTTATTGAAAATACAAAAATCAGAATAAGGTCTTGAAGTAATTTTAACGAAAAAAATTAGTGTGTGATATATTTTTATTTTGCTTAATATAGAATTAAATAGAATTATACCATATTATTCTTCACTCAAGAATTGAACAAAAACTTTCATTAAAATGTTTATTAAAGGCAATTTATTTATAAAAAAGTTGTTAAATATTTTAAACAAAATTCATTTAGTAATTTTACAAGTTATTGATTGCTGAATTTAACCCGGGAGAAGGCGCGCTCTCGATACTAATATTAATGGCCGAGCGGGGAAGGGGCAGAATTCTCTCTCTCAATCCTTTTATTATAATTATTTTTATTATACACCGTAAAAATCGTAATTCCAGTAAATAATTTAACTAAGAGAAAGTATATTTATCTACTTTTAAGGACTTTTCTATTTTTCTTTGATAATTTGAGAAAAAATCTAATCAAACTGAACTCTAAAATGTTTCATATGTGTGTTACTTTAAAAAATGATACAATTTACACACTTTTCACTGACATTACAGGAATGATATTTGCTGGCAAAACTCTCATATTTTGTTCAAGTCATTGTAGTTTTGTTGACTTTTGGTGATTGACAAATAGCATGATGAACTTTTTCTTGCTTCTGTTTTTTTTTTTTTTTAGATAGGGCGCAGTGTGTGTCTTGAGGTACACTTGTGGCTTCATATCTTCCTTGATGGAGTTTTTTAGGTAGCATTTGAAAATTTTGCTTTCAACTCAAACATTTTATATTCATCACTTTTCTCAAATTTACTTTCGCTATCCTGATTAATATCCATTATTACATAAAATTCTTTTCTTGCTTGATCAGTTTCAACTTCATCCAATAGAACTTGCATTTGTCCATTTCTTTTTTTACATTATGTTCATTTACATCTATAAACCATATTGAGTCATGTAACACAGCTATCAAAACTACTAAGTCAATCACAGGAAAAAATATAGCCTGTTTATAGAAATTATTTTGGAACAAAAGGAATCGCCCTTGGAACTCAGTAACCTCAAGTAACTCAAAATTGTAAAAAAATGCTTCCCGTTCCCAAAAAATAGGAGATATGGGACAAATACATTTTAGTTCTCATGAAGACTGTCATATAGGAGGATACTGACAAGGTCATTGGTAATAAATAGTTTTTCCAGAGTTAAGGATTTCGTTAGCCTGGGGTGACACTGTGCTCCGCGCGATTGCTCCCTGGTTAAGAAAAGAATTATTTCGAATATTTTTATAATACATGAATTAAAAATAGAATGCTGAATACCTACCAATGAAGTAGAATGACTTTTTTACTAAGGAAAATTTATTACTGCTCATCATGTTAAATATTTCATCTCAAATCACATAAGATTTCCATTTTGAGTATACAAATTTTTCTATTTGCAGTAATCACTAATTCCATTGAACAAGTAATGATTTCAACTCTTCAATATGAAATCATATCGATCATTGACCTTCAAATCAATATTAAAACCCCTTAACGATCGGATAATTTTGAAGAAAACGGTCCAAAAAGTGCCTATTTTTTTAATCAAGAAAATTATATAAAACTATAAGTGTATGTTCAATATATATATTCACTTTAAATTTTTGGATTAATTTTTAGCTTGAAATACGAAATTTAAACTTTTAAGTAAAGCAAACGTTTAAGGTTATAATCACTGAATGTTGGTCAGTGAATCACTAAGAATGTTGAATCACTAAAGTTATAATCACTGAATGAATCACAAAGAGAATAAAACATTAAAAAACATGTGTTTTAAACATTAAATAAATTTCATTACACTTTTGCATTTTATAAATAAACATTAGCAGTTTTTTTGTGAAATAAGTTTCAAAACATGAGATGCAAAGGCCAAAATCACAAACTGGACAGTAGTACCGAGTTTCCTTTCTGCATCTCTTATTGTTTTCATCTTTTTTGGAACAACAAACTTTGCATTCTCTTGATGGTTGCCACTTCTTATCCGTTAGAGGTATCTGTCTAGTAAAATGTCTTTTAATCAAACGGTTGGGGTTATTCTCAAAATTCGGCCGGCCTCTTTTTGCAGTAGTTTCTGATATAGAATACTTTTCAATAAGTTCATCTACTAAAGATAAACGAACATCAAATGTGATTTTTTACCTCCTTTTTTTATAAATAAGGTACTAGTTCAAAATAGTTTGATCTAACAAATAAAAAAATATTTTCTTATAGTACTTCTTACCTCGTTTTCGAACAATTCATAATCTCCAATTATATTGGTCTACAATGTCTACTGCTCTGATATTTTTAGTGTAACCAAGACAAAAAAGTACTAAAAGTACAATCCGATTTCCTTCCTGAATAACTGTATAATGTATGCAATATTAAAAATTACATTTAGTTTTTTATCAGTTTCTTTTTCCAGAATTTTTACCAAAGTGATTTTACGAAGAGCGCAACTGAGTACTGGACCTAAGATTAAAAACCCGTATCGCTAATATATATGTTTGTTGTGCTGACATTTAGTTTTAAAAAAATAATAATAATTATCGCTAAACACGTTAAAAAATAATTTGGTGCTGCCATCTGGTGTATAGTTTAAGAAAAAAAACAGTATTCCGGGCTTAAGAAATAGATTGTTTCAAGCTTTATAGCAAGTTACTTTTCAACACTCCAGCCCGGAAATATCACGGACACGAGGAATAGAGAGGAAAATTTCACCCCGTGAATTTGACGGGAGCGAGAGGCAAGGGGTTAAGCAAATAATTTGATTCAACTAATCCATAGTAATATTTTTGGTGGAATATTAGGAAAGAATACCATGAAATCCTTATGTTCACAATTAGTAGAAGGTAATTGAAATACCAAGCGAACAGTAAAGAAATGTATACATTAAAGGGGTATATTATTATAAATAGAACAAGGGGTGTAGGTTTATTGAAAATAGTAGAGAAAAATACAGGCATGTGTGTTCGTTCTTACTGTTTTACATTTCTTATTCAACATTTCATACGCTATAACCTGAAGTACAATCCTAGTAAGATATTAAATGTTTTTTGAAAGTTCTCCAGAGACTTAAATCCACCAGACTCAAATTTTACTTAAGAGGACGGTAGAAAATTAAAACTAATTTTTTAAATTGTTAGCTTAATTAGATAAAAATGGATTCAATATAGTACAGGATTGTTACATATTAATATTTAAATATATTTTTAAGAAACTATTATAAACTCTGATTTTTTAAAGAATTAAATTTCTTAAAATATTTTTTAAAATTTTCTTTGCGCATGCGCTTTTGAAATATCTACATAATACTTTATATATAGAGAGATAAAATGCAACAAAATATATATGTGCATAAGTTTTAAACTCAAAATTTGATGAAAAAAAGATAAATTTTTATATTACATGAAATATATCACCAATTATCACACATTCAAGGTATTCAAAACAACACAAAATATGATTCGTTAAATTTTTTAGAAAACTAATGCTCAAATTTATGAATTATATCATCTTTCACATAATTGTGAAAGTTTCAAAGAGATATGACGTAATTTGAATCGCAAGGAGCATTTTACGGAACAATAAAAAATGAAAATTTACGAACTAAGAAGAGTGCATTTTAAACATTTATTTGAGTAAAATAAAAACAAATCAGTAATTATTAATCAAAATGGCAAAATTATTTGACAGAATTATTCTATAAAGTATAAGGATTATAATTAGTATAAAAAATCAAAATCGCAATTTACACCAAAATTTGACATTATGAAGGTTCACCATCCCAAACAGCCAGTAAGTCTCCTTTTTCAACCTCGGTTAACGTATCCGACTATTTGCGTCAACTTTTTTTTAAAATGGAGATATGGAGATTTTTTTGTTATTTTTAGATTTGTTTAGTACATTTTAAGAAAAATATGCTAAAATTAAGATAAGAAAAATAAATTATTATTACTAAAATGGAAAAAATGGTTAAAAATTGACAAAAAATAAACGAGGTCCATTCTGTACCAAAAGTTAATGAACAAATTTTCAATTTTTTAATTCTGATGTGTTGCTATGTTATTAATTTTTGAAGTGACCTTCAGGATAATAGGTAATTTAATTTTTACAAAAACTAGAGCATTTATCTTAGTTTTTATATGAAATTGCTTAAAAAAAAACAGTGATTATACTCACATAAGGGACTGTAATTTTTTTTAATAAAACGGTGATTAATAAATCTGAAAATTAAAACACTTCTACTAGTATACAGAACATACAGAAAAAATTCAGATAATTAATTTGAAAACTTTTTGAGTAATCATTGGCCCCGTTTGAGAATTAAAAAAAAAACATATTTCAAGTAAAACGTGTTTTAATGTATGACATCTTCCTGTTAGTAACGGCATCTGCTCTTAATAAAGCACTCTTAGTTTTGGTTCTAGCGAATGGAAAATAATAAGCTTGGTATTTTTATAAAGCTAAAATAAGATGGACTATAAAATAAAAAGATAAAAAAAATTGTCAATTTTTGTAAAAATTCACAATTTTAGGGTAGTCGGATACCTTGAATGACAAAATACTGCATAAAATCTGGAATCTGATTTCTTTCATACAGGCATGAGTGATTTGCTCTTCAACATATTTGTAGTACATCAACCCCTGTTACATGGCGGTTCTTTGAAAGTGCAAGTTCCGAGACAAGCCACCATAAGTTTCATTTTAATTTATAGATAAATTTGGCTACCATGATATCTTACGACATCAATTTTTTTTTTATATACATTTTTTAAAAAAATTATAAAGCTTGCATTTACAAGTAGTTTATATTTAAAGAAGGCAACCAGAATCAAAATGAAATAAGTACACAACCTCTCGAAATTATGTTGTCCATCTATCACTAAAGTTCATTTTCCACCCCTAACTTGTTTTTCTTTATGGTCGAATTGTTTCCAACACACACAACGGTCTTAAAATTCCGTAGTAAAATAATGAGGGTCGTGCTCGGCAGTGACGGGTGGAGACTACTAATCGGTATGAATGAACATTTCTCACGTTTGCGTAGCTAAGATGCAAATCATGTATTGTCGTGAATCTTATGAAAAATGCATCATTTCACAATGAAACAGTTCTTTATTTCGATTGATGATAATATTCATGATACAAACTTAAAAAGAAGAAAAAAACTCGTGTTCTATTCTAATTTTTTTTTGAAAAGACAGAATTACATAACAATTCTATGTGTGTGGTCGCTTTATTTTATACATGCATTACAAAGATTTTTTTCTATATATTTTTCTTCACATATCGTGTACACACGATAACACATCTGCGTAGTACTCAGCTTTAATTGTTCTCTTAGTTACTGCGTCTTTAGCTCTGGATTAAAATAATATTAAATTTATGTAATTTAGTATATTTATATATTTTCAAAATAAAATAAATATTTTTTAAGTTAATATTTTCTTAGTACGTTTCAAAGTAATTGTTGAAAAATATAATATACATTATTAAAATTATTACTAAAACCAATATTAAAACTATTATGTTTTATTAGTGCTTAAAACAGAAATTTCGTTACTATATCATTTATATATATAGCTACGTTAATGTGATATATTAATATTAATAATAATGCTGAATGATTAATTGGTTTCTGAATTGAACTCAGTGGTGCAACATCCAGCTTTCTGTGCCTATTTCAGCTTACGTGACCTTAGGTGCTGGGGAACATGTGAAGATGTTTCGGTCAGTTTGACGGAAACCCCAGTGCTCAGTTCCAAGCAAGCTTAGGAATTTATCTACCCACTCAAGGGATAAAATTCTGAGTCGACCTTTCCCAGCCCAGGAATTGAACCCCAGATCTGTGGCGTAGATGCGAGTTATACTACAATTCAGCCACTGGGCTACAATTGGTTTCTAGTTGGTGTAATTATTGGAAAGAAAAAAATATTTACTGCGCACAAAAATGCCATGCTTTTTTTCTGTATTTTAAATATTTTTTTCTATTAAATTTATTCAGGTAATTATGTAAATTTTATAATTTAATTTTAGAGACTTAGTATATGGAATATTTCAGAAACAAAGATTATGTAACAGACATTTAGATAGTTTTTTTAGTTCATTAAATTTTTTCTGTTTCTTAATTTGTTTAAATTGTATTATTATTAAGAAGTACATTTCATTTTTGTACTTTTCATAAATTGAGGATGTATAAACTTAAGGATAAAAAAAAATGGTTTTAAATAAGAATACAACATCGTACTATTTTCATATATATTCATACGGGTTTGTTTCCTGCATACTGTTCTGAAACTCCCTGTTCTAAGTCAAAATCAGTCAAATATATTGCAATCTAGATAACCTAAGCATCTGACTGTAGGCTCAAAAATTCCAACGGTACAATTTTAAAAGCATTAAATGTTTCCTCTGTTGTTTATTTTAAATATTCATGTTTGGGGAGGCAAAAAAAAAAGTCACACATTCTTCTTTCAGAAACATTTGAAATTAAAATTTTTTTGATAATAAATTTCTGAATGACCTTTTTAGCGATAACTGGAAGTGTTTTTTTTTCTAGAAAACCACACGGCTTTAAAAAAAATATGTTCATTATTTTATTATTTAAATTTTGTAAAAAAAACAAACACAAGATGTGTAACTGTTTATTGATGAAACAAAAATATATGTGTATTATTTCTGATGCATTTTTTCTTATAATTTTAGTAGGATAAATAATATATTATAAATTCAAATACTTGTTTAATGATAATTCAATAATAAAATTGTTTTATATATTAAACAAATGGTTAAATAACAAACGGATTTTAGCATCATTTAAATACATGAATTACATTGTAGCACAGTCATTTCTTTTTATATCACTAAAAACATTCATTATTATAAACACTAAGGAATTTGATTTATAAAAATTTAATGTCTTTCATAATATAACTTGAATGATTTTACAATCTTTAAACAAATAATCTAAGTACTTTTATTTTTATAAATTATATGGAATTAAATAAATTTAAAATGACGTCGGATATTATTTTTACGTAAGACAGTAGAGTTAATCAAACATTTTACTTAAGAAATACCAAATAAGAAAACGAAGTATGAATACTGCATGAACACAATTACTCAAATCTTTATTTTGTGTGAACGTATTTTCGACAAAAAAAATTCCTACAATTAAAGAATTAATTAAGATATTTAAGGTTGATACTTCATAAAATATACAAGGAATCATTTTATTTTTTTAAATTCAAAGAGCCGTCTGATAAAAACAACAATTTCAATACATAAGTGAAGTCATTTTTCATTATTAATTAGATATGAAAACTTTCAAACACGTTTTATTTACAATAAAATGTTAAGTTATACAGATATAAAACGTCTTAAAAATGAATACACAGTTACTGAATTTAGCTAAAATTGAAATTTAAGATAATAAATAAATTATTACATTTTCAATAGTATTTTATACACACCATACTATTTTAAATTACAAACCAAATGAATAAACTGCCATGAGCAGCAATGCTATTATTTCATATCTATTTCTGTAGACGATTCTCAAAAGCTGCTATCATAGTTCCTATTTGAATTTAACCAGATATTTGTGGTTTTCCTGTTTAAAAACGTGCAACTATGTGTGTCACGGAAATCGAGTAATAACGAGTATACTCGGTAATCTCAGAATAAGTGTCGTTGTTAAAACATTGAATCAAGAAGATGGGTTTATTTTAATAAATCGCCAATTTTTTACTATATTTTTTGGTTCACATTAACATATATTGCATACATATTACTCGAAAAACGCAACCGACCATAAGTTTTTATGGGTATCTATGAATTTTAGTTACTGTCAAAATTCCCGGTCTAAGATACCTAAACATACACTGCTTTACTTTTTTCTCTACTGACAAAATATTTTCTACCTGCCTGTACAAAGGAAGTTCTGGAAAGGTTGATCCAGTTCTCTTACCAGAAAGCATCCTTGCTTTTCCTACCCCAATAAAATAACTGCTCATTAGGCAGCACTGCATTGGAGCACTACTCTAATGTCAGCACATGGTTCTAACGTCAAATAATTGGCATTTACACCAATCTATAGCTAGGTAACTTCGGGCAAACAGCTATCAATGGGCTCAGCGCCTAGTCGGCGTGCCGCATTTGTCCAATGGCTGATCATACTGGTAGGAACTCTATTTATAAATCAACTTTCCATCTTTTGCCTTTGCCTCTTTTAGACCAACATCTAAAAAAACTATATAATCGCACATAAATAAATTCGTAATGTGAACAGATACCCAGTTTCAGTTGGTGCATACGAGGACGCATGAGTCCATCTTATATATTTCATAATTTATTTATTTATTTTACTCTGGCCTTGCTTCAAAATATTTCAAACATCTTGAAATTTGAGAATATGTTTTATTTTTCTCAAAAATTACACTTTAAATAGCTAATGGGAACTACTTTTTACACATGACGATTATACTCGGCATGACACAAAACCCTGCCACTTATCCGTGTCGAGTATACTCTTTAATTCCAATTAACTGGTTAAGTAACTCATGCTATGATGGAATCATGTATTTGTTCACTTCATAACAAACTTCTGTTTAAACTAAGATAAATTAAAATAAATGAGTTAATCTACTTAGAGATTGAAACATTTATCCATACTACACAACGAAGAAAATATATGTTCATACTTAAAAATTAATTTATGAGTTTTAAATAACTGCTGCTTCTAAAAGAGAGTTTAATGATTTCTGCATTCATATTTAATTTAGGACACAAAATGGTTTTTAAAAAGCAGAATATCGATAAAAATTAATCTTGGATTTATTAATAATGTAAATTCTAATAAGTTTGCTCTTACACACACTTTGCAATTTATTATTAGATTACTTCACTCGTATAAGACAATTCATTTTTAAAAGCAATGGTAATTTTAAATGTGTTGATAAGAGACAGTGAAGATTCCTGAGTGCTGAATTATGCATAAAAATTATTATCGTAATGTGTTTAAAAGTTTTTAATTAATTTCATAGCTTTTAGAAAAGGAAGAATAACATTAGTATCTTTTTTTTCATAGGGTATTCTTAAACAAGAAGCGTTGTTTTTGACATTAAAGCGATTAAAAATGCAATGTTTTGGGCCCCTTCTTAGAACTAGAAGCATGAAAAATGTTTTAATGTATTTCGAAACACTTAATTAAAATCTGTAAATGTATACATTTACAAAAACATAAAAAATATTTTAACTCTTTTATGTGAAGTCAACTTCAAAATTTTATGCTTTCCATTTAATCTAAGAACATAACTTTTAATAGATTGATGCAACAATCACTTCATAAAATTAAAAATTAAATATGAAAACAATGTTAAAAAAATTATTAATATGTCTTGGGATTTTTACTGTATTTTCAAGGAAATAGTCCTTATTAAAAGTCTTGCTTCCTTCATTATTTTAAAATACTACATACACACCGAAGAGCCAAAACATTACGAGCACCTACACAATAACACTCAGCATCACTTTTGCCTGCAAAACAGCTGCAACTCGCTTTAGCATGTATACTACAAATTTTTATTGATGTTTGGAGACAGGTTTTACCAATTGTCTAAGCAGTGGTAGTGTAAAAAGTTGAGACATTCCATTATAAAAATATATTATCTGTGTGAGGTGTGTTTCTACAAAGACCCAAATGTGCCATATCAGAATAAGATTCACCTAGTTAGGTGACAGGAACATTTATTGGAATTAATATTTATGATTCTAGAATCCTTCTAACACAATTGTAGCCTTTTGACTTTTGATGCTGTCCTGCTGGAATATCAAAATTCCAATTGGGAAAACAGACACCATTTAAGGAGGCAACTGATCCACAATTGTGCTCAGATGGTTTACTACTTCCATGGTTCCTTCTACCAGAACTAAGGGTCCCAGAGTCATCCAGGAAAACGTTCTCCAAAGCATAATAGCACCGTCATAAGTCTGTGTACATGGATAGAGCAACTGCTCGTCCGAGAAGACTGCGCAATATGACACAATCATTGATGCGATGAATGAGAAATCGTGATTAACATCCAACCAGGAAACTCTTTTCCACTTATTTTCGGTCAAATCTCAATGTTTCTGAGCCTACTCTAGGTATAGTTGGCAATGGCGCTTGCTCAGAAGAGAACGACGAGTGGGGCATCTGTTGTGCAGTTCTATATTCAACAATGTCCGCTGAGCTGTGCGTTCTGAAACATTTGTACTCTTGGTCTGCATCGTATTGGACTGCCAACTGACCCACTATCTAGCGTCAATTTTGCTTTACTAAGCGGTACAATTTCTGACGCCCTCTTTAATTTTTTTTGATGACATGTAGGCGTCCAGCAGCCACATGTCTATTTCAGGTTTCACCGTTATTTATCCACTTTGCAAAAACATTTAAAGTAGCTGAACACAAACAACCTACTAGCCATGCTGTTTCGGAGATGCTTGCTCCTCCTCTTCGGGCCATTACAATCCACCCTCTTTTGAATTTACTCAGACCAGCCGCATTTGTTCTTATTCACAAAAGTGATTACAAGAACTATAACTTAGCATTTAAATACCATTATCTCATAATCACGTAACTTTCACGTCATCCAGGAAAGTTCATTGAAAACTGCGGATGTATTCATAATGTTTCGACTCGATGGTGTATGTCGACTATGGAACATTTTACTCGTGAAACAATATATTTTTTTCATTTATTCCATAACATGCTGGAAAAACTAAATACTCCGAAGAAATTTTCCAATGTATATGATATGAAAATTGCAAAAAGAATAAATAAAATAAATAAACAATCCGAAACGAGGATGAGAAACCGAGATGGTAGAGTAGTTGGTGATAACTGTGCCGAAAGTACGGATTAAGTTACTGGAGATAGAATTAATGTTTGTAATTGTATAGTACCTTCATGGCATGAGACTAATCTAAATCTTCATTTAGCTGAAAATGCTTTTGAGAAGTGTGGGGTAAGTGAAGAAGGTTGGGACCACTAGCTTTGGTATTCTCTCTCAAAATTGGAGTAGAGCAGCACCAAAACCTACTGTCACCTGCACCAGCAACGGCCAAAACTAAAGACTTATTCCAGCTCACTTTCCACGATGAATTTTGTGGCCCTCAATCTGACACCATCCAACAACACAATAATAAATAATATGGTTCATACTTCTCCAACAATCAGGATCCAAAATATTGTGAACTCATATCGAAGTAATTTTTTTTTCACTCGTACATATGAAACATTAACTACAAAAAATTCAGATGAATATCATAAAGAGCGAAATCTATTTTTGCTCCTATTGGTTATTAAGAAAATAATGTGTGGCAATAATAAATCTCTGAGCACATCGGAAATTTCAGTTGCTTATACTTACATTTTATTAACTATAAATTATAATACATTACATCGGGTTACAGACATGTAAGTGTTATTTCCAGTGCAAAGAGTTTTTTAATGTACTGGATTTATACACTTTATATATAATTAATTGTTTTTGATTTCAGTAGAATTCTTAAACATGTGAGAGCAATGAGTTAGTTTTACGTCATTGAAACGTTTGAAAGAAAAGGGTACTGAAATGAATCAGATTTTCATACATGACAAATGTATTATACACATAAATGTTATTACACTATGTAAGAAAAGAATAAAATTGTCATGTGTGAATTTAAACACCATATATAATGAATAATTTTCTGCAGCTGAATATATATATATATATATATATGTGTGTGTGTGTGTATGTGTGTGTGTGTGTGTAAGAATTAACCTAAATTTTCTCTTGAGTGTTTTTGAATCTATAATGGTCCTGAACACTCCAGGACTTCGCGTAATAAAAATTTTCTTGTGTACCCACCATAACACTATCTTATCTCTTCGAAACTAAAAGTTCAGCGTTTTTAAATTAAGAATTATGTAATCTACATTTGCCGATTATCTGGACCGATCAAAAAAGCATTTAACGGAAATCATATGATTTTAAGGGCTTGAGATTTCTGGATAAAAAAGAGCTGTTTCTCTTGTAAACGTCAAGTAAACTTTGATCGTTATTGTCTTGCTAAATATTGTTTTGTGTATGGCATATGTTTTTCCTGCAGAATTCCACAACATAAAGATGTAAAAACTACCAAATTTGCTCATCCTTTCCAAGGCTGAATTAAATACCAAAATGCTGAAGTTCATCGTGTGAATCATGTGACATACATATATATAAAATTTATTTATTTATATTTAATTGACTAATATGTTACAAATGCTAGCACTACCTATGAATAGTTATTTAAATTTTAACTAAAATAGTTCAACATGAAAATTTTTATAAAAAAGTGTATGTAAAATGTTAATAATCACAATATTCACAGCCAAACATAATATAAATAAGTATTTAAGAACATTAAGTATAATACTGAGTCCTTTTTATGCATTACTTTCTTATGTTTTCAAAAATATAACAGAATATCGAAAAATGGCATAATTTTTCAGAAGATTATTGATATCGAAATATATAATAAAATTCGTACCAAAAATATTCCACATTCGTAGAACCTATAAATAAATCCTCCGCATAAGGGAATCATGCATATTTGATCCTATTCATACTAATTCTATAACTTGCTTTGATTTAAATAATAAGTAAGTATTATTTGAAATCCTTTCGTAATAGATATGATGAACGTAAGAATTGGATGCATGTGAAGAGAACTGGGAATATATTAGGTTTAAATGAAAGGGATTGATTTGTATAAAATTAACTGAATAAATAAATTATTTTGACTATGTATTGACATAAATATATGAAAAATTGCGTATATCATTGAATATTCACGTCGTATATACTCGTAAAATTATATCCTGAAGGTGAGTTTTGAAAATAATGTGAAGCATAATTGATTTTTTATTTAAGTATGAAATAAAAGAGTTTAATTTCTGAATATGATTAATGTGTTAGTATAACAAAATATACACTCAATCTATACACACACTTTTATTTTCAATAAAAATAGAATTCATTTAAGTGGAAATTAATCTATACAATTAATAATTCTTTTTGAAAAATTTGCTATGATATTACTTTAAATTAATGACATCCCTGATGACAATATAAATGCCTCTTCATTGTATTACATTAAATATTTATGAGATTTGTTCTTTTATTGTACATATTAATTTACGTAAATCTATAAAAATATTTCGTTATTTTGAGAAAAGGAATTAATTATATACATTCTTTTAATTCATTTATAAAGATATGATTAATTAGGAAAAACATCTATTGTTTTATATTCAAAATGGATAAATTACAAAGTTATTTTGAAGAAAATTAATGGTCGTTAATCATTTTAGTAATTCCTCTATTCATATAATTATTTTTCCATTTTTTATCATCATTTGTCATAGCAAAATTATTTATAAAACTATTTTAAGAAAAAAAGGGAACAAATTAGGAAATGCAAAGCATGTAATTTTGTAATATTAAAGATATATTAGTACATTTTATACTCGAATTTTAATTGTAAAGCGTGTTATGAAACTGAGTAGAACTTAGTAGCTTACACACTAAAAAAAATTCAATAGTAAAAGTAGATTTCAAGATGTTAAATGATTATGTCTTTTTTCGTGTATCACTGTAAGCAAAAATACATATTAATTTCACGGCTCTACCTGCATATTTGAACAATGGTTTACATAGTTTAAGTATCAATGATTTACTACATTTTACGCAAATTATTCATTTTTAATTTTGTTATAGAGAACAAAATCTCAATTAACGTTTTTGTCTGAGTTGTTGTGTCTAAACATTAATGTAGCTTTTTTTTATATAAAAATGCTTTTTGTTTGATAAATCCAATGAGGATAGCACATTTTTACAGTCACAAAATAATATGGAAAGAATATTCTGAGAGCAATTGCAAAGTATGAAACAACTAATCTGTAAAAGTTAAAGTTATATGACGCAACACCTTTCCAAATTCATTTACAATATGAATTATATTTGAAAACAAAATTCCATATGAGTATTAGTTATTTTAATAAGTTCACAGAAAAAAATACATTTAAAATATCAATTATCCATTTACTAGTTTTTATTTGTAATTTTATATTCAAAATAAGTTTACATTATTTTTCATCTCAGACAATTTAATTTGTAACAGTATATTCCAAAGAAAAAAAGAATATTAGGCATGATTATTTCAATTCAAGGCGATTGGTACAGTTTTCACAATTTTTTTTTAGTTTTAATATTTGATATTTGGTTTTAATTGTATTTTATAAAAGTTACTAAATAATAATAATTCATTAAAAAATTTTTTAATTTGTTGCAAAATGTTTGCAACATTTAAATTTTTTAAACTTTTTAAAGCATTTTTTAAATTTCTAAGGCTTTTTTAAATATGTCTCTTTTCTTTCAAAATTTTTTTCCAAGTACCTTATAATATACTACATAAAACTGTCCATAAGTGTTTTTCTGCTGCTGCTCTTTAATTTTTTTATTAATATTTTTATAGTTAAACTTCCAAAAATTCTAAAAAAAAACATTAATTTTGATTTTAAATTTTTTTAGAAAAAGTACTAAACATGTTACAGCTAATTTCATGTACAGTTTTACAAAACATACATTTCAGAACATGTATAAAAAATTTCAAGCCCATGCTTCAATTATAAAAAAAGCCTTAGGGTTTTGAATAATAGTATATGTACAAAAATTCAACATGATGAAATATGAGTTTGAAGTTTTTATTCCATGAATAGCATTATATAATATCTATCGAATATTCTTAAACTTTTATAAAATGTTAATTAACTTATTTAAACTGCTTACCATAAAAATTGCACAAATGTAGAACAATTAAACAGTATAATGCCATAATGAATATATAGAAGAAAACAAATATGAAAGATCAATATTTCATAAAACTTAATATTAATAATTATAAAAAAATAAATACACACACTTCAGAGCTAATTAAATGCTGAGACATGTCTATGTACAAAATATATTTATGCCTTCATTTTTTTTTATTTCCATGACTTTAAAAGCCTTTGCATGTTAAATATTGTACACGAATGTAATCAAAATCAAATAGTAATTTACAAGTCAAACATATTAAAATATAAGAACTGCATATGTGCATTAAAAAAATATCTTAAATTATTTTAATAATAAAAATGTTGAATTTCACACTCCTGATATATATTTATATCACCAAAAATAAATATATAAAAATGGGAGAGTTTTTCTATTCTTGAGAATTAGATTTTTAAATATCTGAGTTATCAAAATAAGATTAAGTATTTGTGCTTTGGGAGAATCTGTTTTAAATTTTAATTTCATTCATAATAATATCATAAAAAACACGCACATTTTTTAAATCTTGACCAAATCCATTTGCTCTTCCCAATAAACAATTCACAAACTAGAATTTTTGCCTGAGTTGTACAATTCTTTTTCGAAATGATTTGTTACTGCATATATATTGTCAGTCTCATTTACGCGCGGTAGAAAAATAATTAATTCATTTTTCATAAGGCTCTTTTCAAGCAGATAATCTAAAATGTGAGCTTGGTAGTTGCTGTCCAGAATCAAATATTGCTCCATAACTTGATAAAAAATACAGGTAAAGCTTTGGAATTTTTCAGGCATTTTTATAAGGATTCTAGGTATCAAATAAGCCAATAAAACATTTCGATAGTTTGTTGAATTTTAGGTTACCATATCGTCTTAACTAGTTTTGAAACATGGTTTAAAATGCAATAACAATACTTTCAGAACAAAATTTAAGGTATTCGTAAGAAAAACTTAATAAATATTAGACAATTGAAATAAATAGTAATTAAAAGTGTTTTAATGACGTATGGGTTTTTTCAGTCAAATGTATGATTAAAATACTATCCTGGAATGTTCAGTTTGATTAAATGTTTATAAAAATTAGAAGCAAATGTAGTTCAGGTATGAATATTAAAATTAATTATATTGCGACAATATATATATATATATAGCTGACTATAGAAATACAAACACTATGTGATCGAAAATTAATAAAAATATATATAACATTAATTTAAGGCTGGTAATAAATATGACTATGGATTATTTTTCAATTTTATCGATGTTGGAAAACCAAAAGTCAGATAACAGAGTCAATTCCCAACCAATTGGTTTAATGGCGTAGATATTTATAATGAGACGTATAACTGGCCACTTGATTTTATAAATGTTTTCATTTTAAATTCTAAATTGATTAGTATCATTTAATAACGTAAGTATATACAAGATATTTATTCCTCAAAAATGCAAATTCAATACAAACGAATAATAATGTAACAATGTATATCTTAAAAAGTAATTATGACTTATTTAATTAAATTTAAAATTACTATTATCCAAGCCAAACTAATTGAATTTTTTTCTAATAATTTCCAAGCGAAATTGTAATACTGAAATGAACTGCCATGAAAAATATACTATTATAATTGCTAAAACTAAAATAGAATTTTTTTTCGCATTTTATTGAAATATTATCTATTGACATTTTTGCATTTTTTTAAATGAGTATTAAGCAATTTTTTTACATTGAATCATCTTAAAATAAATATAAAGCAATTATAAAGCTAATTTTTAATGATTTTTACTAAAGATGAAGTCATTATTTTACACTAGTGTCCATAAATTAAGGTTAATTCAGAATCACACAGAAATTAAACTCTAAAATAAAAATTTCACCTGTAGAATTATCACTCACATCTTGAAGAAGAATATGCAAATTACAGGAAACCACCAGATGGCGTGGATAGTACGTCACAATGACGAGAGTGCAAGAGAGGGGTATATAAGGAATGGTGGCAAAGAGGTAAAATTCTTCACAAGGGCTTTAAAAGCCTTTCAGTGCGATAACCACATAGTTATGGCACAAAGGAAGAATTTGGACGATTTTTTATGTGGTAGAATTATCGGACAACTGGAATGTGGACGTACCCAGATGGAAGTATCCGAGGAACTTGGAATCGCCCAGAGTGTCATCTCCAGGCTTTGGCAACGATTCCAAGATGATGGTAATGTAAGTAGATGTTACAGCACAGGTCACCCCCGAGTTACAACGCCGAATGAGGACCGGTATTTGGCAGTTACTGCCAAAAGAAACAGACGGAGCACAGCATCAGACCTATCTCGTCAGCTCTCTTCAGCTACCAGTACGACAGTTTCAAGGCAGACCGTGTACAGACGTTTAGGGCACATTGGTCTATATGCTCGTAGGCCTGTCAGATGTGTACCCCCTACCACAACTCAGTGTCGACTGCGATTAACCTGGAGAAGAGAGCATGCATTGTGGACACCGCAACAGTGGTCTTGTGTGACATTTTCTGACGAGTCCAGGTTTAGTTTGCGGTCTGATTCTCACCGGACTTTCATATGGAGAGCTCCAGGTACCCGTTACCACCAAGACAACACCATTAAATGACACCGTTACGGTGGTGCTGGATGGCTCGTTTGGGGAGGAATTATTCTTAGTTCCAGAACTGACCTGCATTTTCAGAGTGTAACGATGACAGGCCACATCTATCGGGATGTCATTCTGGAACATCGTGTACGTTTGTTTCGTGGCGCCACGGGTGCTGAATTTCTGTTTATGAATGACAACGCCCGTCCTCACCGTGCAAACATTGTAGACGAATGCCTTCAATCGGAGGATATCACCCGTATGGATTGGCCAGCATACTACCCGGGATTTGAATCCAATAGAGCATGTGTGGGATATGTTTGGCCGACGAATTGCAGCCCGTCAAACCCCTTCCACCTGTCTACCGGAACTTCGGAGGGCATTACTTGATGAGTGGTGTAATATTCTCCAAGATCAGAATGATACTTTGATACTCAGCATGCGTAGGCGTTGTAAGGCCTGTATTGCATCGTCCGGGACACAAACTCTGTATTAACCATCATACTAACCATGTTATACTGTTTTTTGTAAATAGGTTTTTTATTGAAATTTGCTCCAGGGAGTAAAAATCGCAATTTTTATTAAGTGTGTCAAACATATAGCATCTTTTTTGCTCTTTACCTTTTGTTTAGTAAATAGACTTTACAAATAAGTCAAATTTGTTTTGCTTCAGTCTCTTTATTTGCCAGAACTTCATGATACTTAATTTATGGACATGAGTGTAATCATTTTATTAGGTTATAGTTTTTAATAAAATCATACAATATAAAATAATTGATAACTTCAAGTATAAAAGTAACAATGTAAAAAGGATTTTTTTTTTTTTTTATATGTATATCAGTTAAACCAAATATTTCGTTTATGTGCATAAAAACTTCACTAATTTTGACATAATGAGTGTTAGACTTTTATTTTGCTTTAACATAGTTATTCAATCCGATGCCTGCAGAATTTTAACTTACTGGAATTGAACACGAAAAAATATATGTATATTTATTTGATTCAAAATTATATACGAAATTGTTTGCCAGAAAGAATATTAAGGAAAATTAAATAAAGGAATAGTATTAAAATTACATAAAATTAAAATTTAGTTGGTAATTTCAACCTAGACATGGAGTTTTATCAGATATCGCTCCTGATATTCGAATTTGTAGCTTACTCTTAAATCAGTTCTGAGATGCTTAGGGGTAACTAATTTGCAGCCCATGGCAATTTGCAAATAGAATATGCTTCATTACACCGCTTTCTGTCTTGCCATTTGCCGTCGCATTTACAACAACTAACCACGAATGCAATTAATTCACATACACTAAAGGCACAACTGCCAACTTCATTAGTTTCTCTATGAAATTTTGCCAAAGTTTGTACAATAGTACATATAAACATATTAAATTTGTATTAATAAGCATAAACATATCAAATATATTAATCTGATATCATTCAATGCACATACATTGCGTAGCTTCAACTAATATTGCCCTGAATTATTGGGATAAAACATATGTACCGAGCAAGGACAAAAAATGCCCTGTTACTTTTAATTAGTATGGAAAAAGTGCAAACAGAAAATATTGTTTTAATGTGAAAAACTAATTTATTTCATTTATTTACTCCTATTTTTATGCGTTACTGTAAATTTTTACAGTATATTTTCATTATTAAATTGCAATTATAGTGACTTTATTTTGGGCTTCTTGTTTGAATGTTGATTTGACAGAAAGAAGAGCTTTTGGAAAATATTTTAAAATATTCAATTTTAAAGTCATCATCGTTCCTAGTGAGCATATGAATTTTACTTTTCCTCTGAATCATTTTAATTTGTGATTACAGTAATACCACGACTTACGCTTCCCCATCATATGCGAACCCGTAGTTACGGGATTTTCAGATCTCGTCGATTCATCTTTTGTTTGGGGGGGGGGATGGTAAACTGGGTAATGTGATTGAAGAAGTTGTCGATCTTGCCAGGAAAATAAATTTAAAAGTGAATAGTTATGACGTTCAAAAACTTCTAGATTCCCACAATCAGGAACTGAGAATTTTTGAGCTCATCGAAAAGCATAAGCAAGAGCAAGACATTGAAGAACTTCAGTTTTTAGACCTAGTTCAATCAGAAGATCGAATGATGATGTTAAGAATTTATAACTGAAGGCCTAATTTAACTGAAAAAGGCTTACCAATTTTAAAAATAATTGACTATAATAATGAGAGTATTTTTTCAACAAAATGAGAAATAAAAGAAATATTAACATGCTACGAGGAAATTTTGAGGAGGGGGAATCTCTTTAAGCTGGCAGATTACTTTGTTAGATTTCATGAAATCTTTTATATCAAAACAACTTCGGTTTGCGGTTTTGTAATTTTGTTATCTAAGAGTTTAATAAATATTTTTATTCTGATAATTATTATTTTCTTTCATCTCCAGCCCCAACTAAAAATAACTTATATGTATTAACATGGTAAATCATACCTCGACTTACATGAATTCGACTTACTCTTTTATCACTCATTTACACTTATCATGTAAGATCGGGATATTACTGTAATTTTAATATGTGATATTGTATTGGGCGAACAACATGCTTTAGAGTATTATCTTGAAATTAATTTTCCTTATTACATGACTTATAGCAAAATGTTCTGTGATTGTTTTAAATTCGTGTCCTTCACGTTTTTTTTATATTTGAAGGATTGTGCATCACATTATAATCTTAAATTTAAAGACAAATGCGTGGATTTGCAACTTAAATAATTAAACAGCTTAATTAATAATTAATTGATACAGTACTATCAAACTAAGTAAAAAATTAATTAAATCAAAAAATCTTAGTAAAATGTTTTGCTGAAGGTGAATTAACATTTTGTATATGCTTCCCACCCAAACTATGTCCTTTAAACTTAAAATTTTTAGCAAATAGCTTTTTTCTGTTTATTTCTTGAAATAAATAGAAAAATAAAACCGTCATATTACTTTTATTTGATAACTTTTTCATAAGTAACTCGCAGTTAAAACAAATATTCAAGTTATCTGTTCGTATTAAAGATATACTGATGTAAGAATGCATCCAGAAAAATGTCTGCATTTATAGGATATTCTTTGTATGTCATTTTTACATACCTATCCTGGAAAATTTACACTTACTTTTAATTTCTCAAATTTTCTACAACAGAATAAACAAGATATCAATCATTAGCATGACCAGGTAATTTTAGCGCGTTTTTCACATGTTGTATTTTACAATAATGCAACTAATGAACTTTTTACTAACAGAAAGTCACTTTACTGTTTAAAAAAAGAATTAAATTAAAAAAGTAAAATCAGAGCCTTTTATACTTGTTTTCTGAACTTTTTTTGTGAAGATTTCCTCCAAAAAATGCAGGTAGATTTTTTTAAAAAACTTTTTGCAAACAATAAATTTACTAGGCAAAATTTGAGAAAATTTTGTTATAAACTAGCGAAATTCAGGCAAATTGGTAGGAAAATTCTTGAAAACTATGGGAAAATTTAAATATGATTCGGCTAATCTAGGGCACAAATGCGGCCAAATGCCTAAAACCCGAGGTCAATTGGTTGCTTATTGGCTGAGAAAAAGGTACGACAAAATATGGAACGAAGACGAAGACGAAATTTGCGTCCTAATAGCGCTTTTGTTCCTCTATGTGAAAAACGCGCAAAAAATAATTTCTTTCTTAAAAAGAAGATTTTTTAGTATTTGTGGTTGAGATAGTTCAACCTCTGTGCTTCGTTCAAAAGTTTAAGTTACATAGTTTAATTTTCTACAAAAATTTATGAAAAATTAACAACTTCAGAGTTGCTTTGGAAGTTTTACTATATACTGAGCAAAAATGATAACGCATTGATGTTCTTTCTAGCATTATTAGTCGGACGCTAGGTTTTAATATACAAATTCTTAAACATAAGAAATACAGAATAATTCAAAAATGTTTTCTTATATTGGGACGTTAGGATGAAAGGGCTTAAAGGAATGCCACACAAAATCTTTTTTATGTACTTTGGTTACTTTATTTAATGTAAATCAACACAGTTGACTGAAATAAACATGAAAATGTATTTGTGATACAATATACATATTTATTTTCTATTTATGAAAGAAAAAATTTACAAACATATTTTGATTCTCCTTGAGACAAAATATCATGTTAATTCAAAAAATTTTTATGACTTATGTTGGCGAGTATTTTTTCTAATTTTTCATTTACTCAAAAACTAAGTTTGAAAATGCATTCGCTTCGTTTATTTTTAAGTCCTTGAAATAATTTTAAAGATCTTGAAATGAGACTTTGTTTTTTAGTTTCAAGTAAAATAAATAAAAAAAAGAAAAGTATTTTTTTGAAAAAAAATATTTGAGGCTTTTTTAGATAAAATCACTAATATAAAAAAATATAGAAACAGCAATATCCAAATTCCAGAATTGTTATTTAAGAAGAATGGTCAATTAATTCTCTATTGTGTAAAGTACCATAAGGTATTGTTTATTAAGATGTCTCATTAAATCTGAATACACACTATTAATTTGGTCACAATTAGAATGAAAAAGTTTTACTCGAAAGCTTAAATGCTCAACGAGTAATAAAAAAACAAAGATATTTTACTGAAATACATTTTATCATTGTCTTACATCATTATTTTGAGACAAAGGCTTTCACTACATAAAAAAAAAAATAAAAAAAAACAATATTTAGGAATTGACGATCTGGTTTCTAGTTTACTGTATCTATATAAGCAGTTAGAAATTTTTTGATCCTTGAATTGTTTTCTTCCAACAGATTAGCTCCTTTGATTCCTAAGTGCTCTTCATTAGTAACATTCGAAATAACAACCAACATTTCTTTTTAACTAAGATAAGCTCTTATCAAAATATATTTGGTCTTAAGACTGTTTGACTTTGAAAAGATCAGAAATGGAATCCTTTCTTCATTCCAGATTCCCATCGATTATTATGAAATATTGCACTCACCTGAAGTATCAACTTATATTATTGAATAGTTTTTAAACTTTAAAATCACTTAATATTCTAGCAAAATATTTTTATTCAAATTAAAATTTTATTTCTTAACAATGAGTATAAAATTTGAAACACACAAATTATTTTTGAAAATTGTTTATAATTCTGTATATATAAAATTGGAAAAATATTACATATTATTAGACATTTTTTGGCTATTAAATTTATTCTTATTTTCATATTTTACAAAATTTACTAAAAGAAATTGACCTAAGTTTTCTTTCAAGAATTTTAAAAAGATTTTCCATTACACTAATTCTTAGTTCCTTAAATAATGTCAAAGCTGTATCACAAAACAAGCAAAAATAAAAATGAGTAATATTATATTTGTATAAACTATATAAATTCATTTTTATATCTAAGAGATTCATTAAAATAAAACATTGTTACTTGCGTATTATCCAAATCTATTGGCGACATTATGTAAAATGAAGCCAATAATTGCCAATTCAGCGCATACGGCACATGTGAAATCAGTGTTGCCGACTTGGCAAGTTATCTTGAACGTTGGCGATTGTTGCGATAATACGTAAGTATCAAAACATTTTGAAAATATAAAATATTTTAAGAAATTTTATTTTTGATGTAACTGCACCACAAAATTTGAAAAAGAACTGAAAGGTAATTTTTTAAACTTTTTTTAAATATCCACTGATTTATTTTGCCATTTAATATCCAAGCATTATATTTTATTCGATATTTAACCTTTACCTTTCATTCTTAGTCTGGTTCAAAAATATTTCCTTTCCTTAAAGAGAAATTTTCTTTTATTTCAGAGGTCGAGATTTAACTACAAGCTATGCCACTAAACAATTTGTTATATCACTTATGCAAGCAGGCAATCTATCATTAAACACAAGTTGGCCAGTTTCCCAAATTTTGTTTTAAAACTGTCAACCCATAGCACCTATTTTGTGCTGATAGACTATGCAATAAAATATTTCCACATCTAAGGGCAGAGTTCGAACTTGTTAAGTAAGAAATTGTTTAAATTATCCAGGTAGTTAAGAACTATTTATATTTTGTGATTTCCCAATAAATAAAATTTCAACAATTAGTTTCCTTTTTGTTATGCGAAAGTATAACAAAACCATTGAAATCAAAGCCAATTCATTTTTATTTTTGTCCAAGCAGATCCAGAAACATTTGTTTGTCTTTGTTTCACTATTCCCCAAGCAAAATAAAAGAGAACTTCCATTCGATTATTTTAGCTTCATTTTTCATTCAAAAATTTGCCTCTTCAAAAAGACTCAAATTCTACAAGAGAATGTTATTTTTCCAAAAATAAAAAAAAGAACACATTTAGGATGATTGAAAGAACCTTTCATTCAAACATGTCCTCCTGTTGAATGTTCGAACATGGTTTTTCTTTTCGATCTTTTTATCATATTTTTTAAAGAAGATTTTTCTTAACAGTGCTCCTTTTATCTTTAAAGAGATTTGAAGCATTATAATTTTTTTTTCTTTCCGTTATAATAAAACATATTTATGATTTATTTATTTATTTGATTTTTGGTGTAGCCCTTCAAAGCAAAACGAGGCGTATTGGTGTCGGACCTCATAATTTTGAAACATATTTTTGAAGGATTGAGAAAAGTTTTAACATCATCAAGCACAAATCATAGAAAAATTGCAGAAATCCCTCTTTATTAACCCCTTAACTCAGCATTTCTCAAACTTTGGGCACGATCCTGTGGGAGGGGGGGGGGTGATAAATCTACGAGGGGCGCGAAACATATTAAAGAGTCGAAATAAAATGATTTTTTAAAAAAATTATAAATTTACTGAAAGTAAACAAACAAATTAATTTCTGACATAATAAAAAATAAAGTACGCATTTGCACTGATATAATACACTTGCATTTATCAGTATTTGAAAATGTATTTTATAATTAATTTAACAGAGTTCTAAGTTAAGAAAAAGTTTAATAATTACCAGAATTGTCATGCATAAAATTATACACAAAAATTTACACTAATATCTTGATCATTTGTACTGTTTATAATTAATTTCTTAACTGCTGATTAAAAGTTATGCGATTCACTTCTTAATGCCACCGTTTTCACGAAGGATAGTGTATGTGATGTATTGGGTGGGGATAAAAAGAAATAAGTAAGTAAAACTTTCTTTGAAGTAAGTAAATCCTTCGCAAACACTGTCAAGATCCTTTTATTGTATTCCAAAGCATTCAGGGAAATTTTATGGATAGCAATGCACAGAAAAGTTCGTACTAAGACGCATATATACGTCCAGAGCAATTAATGCTTTGACTAAGCGAGACGTTTATATACGCCTCTGACTCTTAACAGGTTAAAGTCGCTTGTGTAGTTTTGGCGTCAAATTATAGTACTATCGAATTCAATACATTGTTATTGTATAGAAGGGAGGGCGATGAAAATTGTGAATGAATTTTGGGTCGCAAATATTGAAAGTTTAAGAAACACTGCTTTAACTGTTTTGTCCATACACCGAACGGGCTACCGAAATCTGACCACAACCGGTTGGCCCGTATGCTGTACGGGCACTGATATTTTCTTTTTGATAACATTAATTTGCAAAAATGTTTAATTCTTACATAGATGTTATCAGTGCTACTGTTTTCCAAAACTGCAATTCGTCCATGGTATTGAAATACTTCTCATCCGGGACTTTCTTTGTAGTGAAGGAGGAAATTTTTTTCTCATAGCAGGAATTTAGATTATTGGAAATGGTCAATAAATAATAAGGTTGGCAAAGCAAGGCACAATTTGTTGCTGGAGAAGAAATGAAATTGGAAATATAATAAAAAAATCGGTATTATGTCTGTCTCCATTGCAATGTGAGACTTAGTATTACACCATGCTTCAGATTGCGTATTCTTACAAACTTAAGCGAAATCCTCAACCATTTGAAAGAGATGTGAGAATATGGAATATCTTTGTAAATATGAGATAAATTGTCTTAAGTTATATGATACATTCGTCAAAACATGCAGATTTTACTTATAAAAAGCAAACATTTAAGGGATTTTGTTTTCAACAATTATAAAACAAAAAATAGTGAAAAAACTTTAAAAATGAAAATTAAAATTCTTTTCACTTTCGTATTTTGTTAAGTGTTATGCTTAGTTATATTCAATAAATATTGCATTTTTTACAACATTCTGGGCAAAAAATTGGCCGCTTAAGGGGTTAATTATCGTTAGTTTCATCTGTGTGTAACAATTTATTCTGATTGTGCCACTTATGCTTTGAAAACATTGGTAGTTTTTTTTAAATCTAAGTAGTGTACCCTTTTGCAAGCTATGTTTTATTTATCAGTAGTTTCATTCACACCATTCAGCTCTCGATTCCTACAGAAAATAATACTAGTATTTGCATTTTAGTGAAATTTAACAAAATATTTCCACTCAAAGTGTTGTTGACGAAGAGGGTACGAGTACTGCATCCCCTTTTTCATGGGATTGAGATTCAAAATACTCTGGTTCGTTATCAAAAACTCTATAGCAAAGGGATTTTTACTCAAACCGATTTTTTTATCAACAAAATTGTCTTGTTTTCAAAATTACTGTGGGAAAAATTTCTTGAGTTTATTTAATTAAATGGGTTTGCTCGTTTAAAAAAATTATCTTCCTTTTTTGGAAGTTAATCGTTTGTAGGATTCCATTATTTTTTTAATATATATATTTACTTTTAAGGAAATATATACTAAGTTTAAATAAATTACTAAAACATGTAATACATTTTGAAAAAAATGGTATAAAAATGAAACAAAGTAGCAGTCTGTATCATGACTTTTTTAGTAATTTTATTCAAGGTTTTATAAAAGTTTAATTTCCATTTTCTTACAGAGGAAACATGTGAGTTGGGGTATAAAAACCATGTTAAATGCAGCTAGATATGAATAATAAATATACTGCCAGAGTGCAATAACATTTATACTGGCTGTTAGACAGTAATTCTTTCCTAGACAGTATTGTTCGGCTAGTAGAGTAAATCTAACAGTGAGGCAATAGGATTCCGCTTGGAATTGGATCCAATTTGGGCGTCCTTTTGAGAATCATCACCAGCTTATTTGGAGGCACAGTATAGGTGGCCGGCATCTCGTTCGGTAAATTCAGATAAGTGAGAATTTAGTTATTTGTAATTGGGTACTAATGTTGATTTCTTTCTCATACTTTGAGCTGGAAGTTTAGTAAATAATTTGTTAAATATTTGTGTTTGAGATTATTTTTGGTGTATTGTATCATATCTCGGTTACTTCTAGTTTAATGTTGAGTTACAGTTATGGTTTAGTAAAAAAATACTAACTATCACTACAATTACATTAACATACACTGAAAGAAACATGCAGATACTAAGAGAAAAAAATTTTAAGCTGTATTTTTTATGCATTATTTAAAATAATTGCAGAGATATAATCCGAATAATATTCCTGTAAAAGTTAGAAAGAAAAATTACTCTCATATGAAAAATATTTTTTTGCTTATTAAAATTTAAAGATATTGCGAAAAACCTAGGAACTTAAAAACTAAATTTAGCCCTAAATTTATAAAATTTCAAAAATGATGAAGAATATATTAGAAATAATTTATATTACTCTAAATTTAAGGAAAAGTTTAGTTTCTTTTAAGGCAAAAAAGCTTCTCTACATGAAATTTATTTTTCTAGCTTTTTCAATAAAATAAAACTCTCTCTTTGCTAAAAGCCTAATAAAATAGATATTACTTTTTTATATAGCATGTGTTTAATTGATAACTTTCATCTTTAGAACATAATTAACAATTAACATGTTTATTTATTTATTTTAACTATGGGTGGATGATTTTCAAATACTAAATTCCCTTTATATATATATATATATCATAGTAAAGAAATTTCTTCTTTTCCCCTTTTTTCTATCTGCTTACCTCAGAATGTTTGTCTTATCCCTAGTTAAATTAAAAGTCCCTCATCAAGGTTTTTCCAATTAAAACATATCTTCTCGCGCCTCACATTTAATGCCTTAAAAAATTGAGA
Organism: Trichonephila clavata; assembly: GCA_019973975.1. Classification (NCBI taxonomy): domain Eukaryota; kingdom Metazoa; phylum Arthropoda; class Arachnida; order Araneae; family Nephilidae; genus Trichonephila; species Trichonephila clavata. Next base: position 76,770 of record BMAO01031809.1, read on the forward strand.
AATGTAGCTACTTTTTGACAATGTATCATAATTGTATACTTTAAAGATGCTTTAACGGTATTCTAAATATATACCTTGAAATATGAGGAGTAGGAGAAAAAATGAATAGCTTTTAATTCAAAATATTTGTTCATCACGTAAAAACTGAAACGTTTCTTTGTAAAAATCTTAATACTTTGAACGTATATTCGACATTACTTTCCTCTTCCTTAGCCAATATTTAGGATATGGTTAATATATTTTAGCTTTCGAATAACTAAACACTTCATGGTGACCTATTATGGAGCATAGTTTTTTTAAGAATTGTTAAATAGTTATATTCAAATAAATTATTTTAAGACAGTTTTAACATAAAATCTTGATTTCATGAACTAATTATGGTACTAATGATACTTTCTTTTGTTTCAGCACCACACACAATGCAAAACGTTTCTTTCTAAATCTTGGCATAGCGTTCCACCGTTTGTGTGTGTGACGGGGAAGCTTTATCTGGGATATTTCTCACGCCATATCTCATACGGACAATTAACGTGATCATGGTTATTGCCTATTAGACCCTTCGTAAAGATAACTGATAAATGAGTGATTAGAGCATCGGTCTCCAGACCGGAAGACATGGGTTCGATGCCCGATGCCACCAAATATCCGCCGAGTGCACACGGAGAACGTGCTCGTTAAATCAGTGGGTCCGAATGGTGTCACCATCTAACGTGTTGTACCGATCAAAATCGTGCTGTCACCTTAATGGGGCTCAAAGCTAAGGCTAAAGACTGGCGTAAAATTCTAGCCCTTAGCCGCGATGAATTTCGTGGACCTTGATCTGATGTTACTGTCTATCAGGTGGCATAAGCAACAACAACATAAATGAAGTTGATTATAATTTGCTATGTGTTTTTATTAATATCATTTTAGTGGCTTGAACTGGTCCTCATCACTATCGGAGCCATCCCGTATTTGCATTACCTTATATGTTGGCTAATGCAGATCACATGAAATGAAAATCTACATGCTGCTACATCGACAGTCAAATCAAATTAACTTTTTAAACCAAAAGTCTTTTTTATCTAGGAAGCTTTGTTTATATCATGATAGTAATAATTCTCAAACTTATAATAGCTATTGTGGTATTTACTAACGATATGTACTATTTTGTACTCGAAAATGCAAGAATAGAAGCTTTTTTGTACAAACATTTACTTTTTTAATCCACCATTCAGCTACTGTACAAAAACTCCCGTATTTATTATTAAGAATCTATGTCATTTCACATCGTTGTGAAAAAAGGCAAAAAAATTAAGATATCTATTTGAGAAAGAAGTTCATTTCAGAAATGACCACCTAGTTTTACGAAGAGGAGAAAGTTCTTCTAACAAAATTCTTTCTAACGTTAATTTTACAACACTTCTTTTATCTCAACACTCTACATTCAAATAGTACATAAAAAAAAATGTATACCGATAAATTAATTGCCGGATTACCATCTATCAATAATCGAATAGAAGACAAAATAATGGGATGAATTCATGAGGTATATCTATGTTTCTATAATACCTGAATACTCCAAATATCAATGGTCCATAACGTAAAAGAAACGATGGACTTTTAAGCACCCTATTTTTACAGATATCTGCCTTCAAAGAACTCTTTAATAAAAAGAATGGAAATAAAAATATATTTATAATTTATTAAAGCTTATTTAATAAAAAGGGAAACTTAAATTTAAAAAAATATGAAATGCTATTAGTTTTTTTTAAGATAAAGAAGTGTTAGGTGCTTTGTGAACGAAAAAAATATTTTCAATTTACAGAAATAATTTAACTATTTTTTTCTTGTTATTTATATCCTAAGCTTAATATATCATTAGTCATCCTATAAACAACATCATTGTTCAATGATTGTACAAAGTTCATGATCTGTTGGTCTGTCCTTCAAAGTTTCGGTGTAATAATTCCATCAGATATAGGTTTCCAAAGCTCCCCTATCACACTCAAGAAATGGAAAGCTTTGTCTAGTTTAAGACACTGGCATTTCGAAAAGTGGTTGTAACATAACCAGTAACCAATTTTTCTAAAAAAAATCTTATTTTAAAAGAAAATAATTTAAATAAAAGTATTATATAACTTTACAAGCTATAATTAATAAACGATTTATATATCTACACAGAGCGTATAAATATTTGAAATGTAAAATATATTAAAAATTTCATATGGATGATATTAAAATGTTGAAAAAATAACATCGAATAGAATTACAAAATGTTGAAATTTTCTTAACAAAATGTTCTTTTTTTTTAGTTTTGCAAGAACATTAAATATATTTATTTTATACGTACTAATTTTTTAAGCTTCTTATATTATATGATCTCAATTTTGTACGCTATGGAATTAGTAATTTAAATAATTATAAAACAAAATTTTAAAAAGTAACAAAGTTCTCAATTTTTTCGAACTTTAAACGCAATGAGTAAGCAGATGATTTATTTGATTTGAATCCCTCCCTTTTATACTTATCTAGGGGAAACGCCACATTTCTGTGGTATAACAATTAAAAAAGAATAAATTTCTAGTACAACTTATTGTAAATTTACATATAATGAGAATTAATCCAGATAAACAATATTAAAAAATGGATAATTTAAAATCTTGTATATATCTGTCTAGGTATAAGATTTTTTGTTAGCCAATATTGCCTATCATATGTTTAATACGGAGCGAATCCTAAGGCTTATAATAAAAAGATACTCTGAGTCCATTATTTATTTTAAAAAATGCCCTTTCGGACAACAATAGAAATATTTTTAAATTATTTTGTTTTGTTTTTAATTTATGTGATTTCTGGAAACAATATTAATTATTTTAAATTATTTTGATAGCATACAAATGAATACACAAAATAAATATGCTTTATAAATACCGGATTATATTATTTCTTTAATTAACTAATAAATTAGCCATATTTAATAAAAATATATGCGTATTTATGATGCTGTTTTAGTTATTCCAATAAGTATATTTTACTCCACAATAATAATTTTAGTGATGTACTAAATACTTGTTTTGCCATATTTTATTTAAATTCCATGTGGACAGAAGAAACAACCTGAAAAATTACCTTTCATTTACCAAAAAGTTATCAATTATTTGAAACATAAGATATAAAGTTAAATAACAAGGATTATAAATTTATTATTAATGAAATAATTTTTTCTTTAATTTCTTACAGGAGCGATGGATGATTTCAGTCATTCGCACATCTAAGGTGACTATGTTTGGAACAGTGATTTTAAAAACGCATGCAGAAATGAATAATTTTCGAGATATTTATTGTCAGTTTAATTAGAATATATTACAGTGTTTAAAATTATTTCAATGCAAATTTTTGATGAAAAACGAAGCAAAAATGACACTTTCGAAACATTCTCTTTTTATGGGAAAAACTTCTATAATAATATTTTGCCTATATACAACTAAAGAGACTGGTCTATCAACACGAGAAATAACCATGAATAGAAATTTACTCTTGATACAATTATAAAAACAATATAAGATATGAATGCAGATCAAGAAATAAAGAAAATTAACTTTTGCTAGATATTTCAAATTTGTACATCGATTTTGATTTAAGTTATGCACTTCAAACAAATTAAATTTTAAAAAAATGAGTCCCAAAACTATAACAGTTTAAAAGAAAAATTGTTTTGATGATTCAAAATAACAGCTTCAAAAATCTGAAAAAGCATGAAATTTCATATATAAATACATATATATGAAATTTATAAATAAATATATATATATATTACTTTCAATTTAAAAAAATGCGGAAATAGGAATATCAGTGTTAAACGTAATATTTTTCATTAAGAAATATTATTGTGAAATTCAGCTTAAATTTTTATTAGAGAACATTTCCTTAATTCTCAGGATTAAGACACCAAATATTTAGTGATTCGTTAATACGCAAGTTTTAATTTAATTTAATTTAATTTTAAATTTATATTTGAAAAATATAAAGTAGAAGAATTTAAGTAAACCTACCTTTATGCATAACATTTAATAACATACATGAATCCGACCAATTTATTAAACTTCCTCCTATTTCTTTGGTATAAAATAAAATATCGTAAGATCATAAATATTTTTACATATATGTTTGTGCTTTAATTAAACTTAAAGGAACAGTTTTAAGTTCACTATAAATTTTTCAAGAATAATTTCTAAAGCGCGTACAATATTTAAAATTGGTTCCGAGAAAAATTGCTAAAATATGGTGAGTAATCTATTATTAATATGAAAAAAATAAAGACATTTCAATGGAACATAAAATGAATTTTTTTCCGAAGAAAATAAAAAATCTGATTAAAATCCATATTTTCTGAATATTGCTTTTCCAAGAAAACTTTTAAATATATGACAATAGTAGGAGAACTAATCTTTTAATTTTAAAATTTCTCGAATCTACTACACTTTTAATCAATACAATTATTTTTTACGAATTTTTAAAAAATGCAAAACTTGAAAAAATTACTCGCAAGTAATAATTTTTTTAAACAGCTTTGAAATATTTACCCGAAATGAAATATCGCCGCGCGAAACAAACTCTTAAAAAGTTTTTCGCAAACTTTCTTACCTTCTCAGAAATTTCTGAAACGAAACCAATCAGAGTTCTTTTATTTAAAATGTGTTCTTCGTTATTCCGTGACTATGGTTTTGACAACCGAAGAAATTGGTTTCTTCTCCCCCACACCAAAGTTTTAACTCCAAGGCGCAAGTAAGGTTTAATTCACAGGCTGGCGGCAAAAGCCTGTCCGCGCTGTTTCTACTCTCACGGTAACTGTATGGATCCGAAAGCCAAAAATTTTTTGGTCGATAGTTGTTGGAGTGGAATTGGCGGAGGTAATCTACGCCGGCGCCAAACTTGATACACAAATTCGCCAACAATCCGAACTATTAAGGGGATAAAACAAACTTTAGGATTTCTGGATACTTGGGATAAAACATTTTGTTCGGAACTTTCAGGTAAGAAGAATTAATATTCTAGGAAAATGGAATCACATATAGTGGATTAGAAATGAATTAGATTACTTGTTCACTCTATCATGTTTAATAATCTAGTATTAATCAATATTAATTAAAAAAATTAAATATAAAAGACATAAAATAGTTTAAATATAAAAAGATTCAGTTAAATTAAAGGAAAACCCATAAAAATAAAAATTGAAAAGTACACGTGATACAGAAATATACGTGAATGGGTAAGGTGAAATATATATATATATATATAATTCTGAACTCAGTTGTATTCTATCCAGTTCCGGGTCTGTACTAACTGAAAGACCATGATGAACAGTTTTGGTGTCAAAGATATTGAAGTCGAGTCCTCCAACTCACAGTTTTAAATAAAGATCGGTTACACTATGCTTCTCAAACTTTCAATGTTTACGACCCAATTTTTAATCATAATTTTCATGGCGCGACCCTTCACACAATAATAATACATTGAATTCAATGATAGTATAATTTGACGCTAAATCTACAATACGCCTTTAATTATAAACTGTACAAATTATCAAGATAAGTATTAAATTTTGCATGTAATTTTGTATATGACAAACCCTTAGGGTCACTACTAATTATTAAACATGTTCTTACCTTAGTATTAATAATTTAAAGATCAAATAGTACTGCAGTACTTATACATTTATAAGTACATAATATCATCGCAAAGGTGTATTTTTATTATCTCACAATGTACATTTTTTTATTCATTTCAATAAGTAAATTATTTTTAAAAATCATTTATTTTTCACTTTTCGATATGTTTGCGCCCCCTGGCGGCGCGCCGTACAGTTTGAGAAACGCTGAGTTACTTAAAAAATGAAATGGACTTGGTAGTCCATTGGCCCTGGTCATGGACTTTCGGATGGTGTTTCAAGAGTTCGAGACGTTGAATATGAGTATTGTCATTAAACACCCACCTTTTGTCTTGGGGAGAAGTTCGGTGAGAATGTGGCTGCTTAGAGGCTCCTCGGGCCATCAACAGGGCTCAAATTTATAAGGTTCTCCTCTCCAACAGCGCCTCGTGTAGCTTTATAGTGGGAGGAAAATAAACATTACCTGAAGAACAAAGAAAAATGGGGCTGCAATCAGGGTGGTGAACTCGAAATCGTTATTTTCCTACCACTCTTAGTACTTGTGGCCACTAAAGATATGTTGTATAGAGAGACAATTGAGTAAAAAATGTCGAGACTTTTCGTTCTCAAGTTTTTTGTGAGTAGAATTTTGAAGAGTGCGTTGTGTGCGAAATTAGGTTTCGTCCGCGTCACCTCTGTTCAATATTAAAATTATGTCACCAATGACCCACGTGTTGGCTCTTAATCAAACAATCATCCAAATCGCTGAATAATAAGCGATGCTGAAAGATTGTGGAACCGTAACTCAAAGCTCTTAGCATATTCTAGTGCGGAGTGAATAGAATAAAAAGTCAAATTCCTTGCAGCAACTGGTTGAAAAGTATAAGGTGAGTCACATATAATTATCGAGTTACCCTAATGCAGAGTTATAAATAAAACTGTAATCTTTGAGAAACACAGCAAAATACAAATGAAGGTATTCGAATACTTGAGACAACTTTTCAACTTTTGTTTTAAAAAAATGGAGGCATGGGGATTTTTTTGTGGTTTTTAGGTTTCTTTAGTTCATTTTAAAAAAAATAAGCTAAAACTAAGAAGAGAAAAAGAAATTATTATTTCTAAAATGTGGGGGGGGGGGAATGGGAAAATTTACAAGAAATAACATAACTTAGGCCCATATTGTACCCAAAGTTAATCAACAAATTTTTCAATTTTTTTTTAATTCTGATGTGTTGCTGCGTTATTTATTTTTGAAATGACTTTTAGGATAAGAGAGATTTTAATTTTTACAAAAAAATATAGCACTTTATCTTAGATATTATATGAAATTGCTTAAAATAGCAGTGATTATATTAACATAATGGACTGTAAATTTTGTAATAAAACAGTGATCAATAAATCTGAAGGTTAAAACACTTCTACTATTATACAAAACATACACAAAAAATTTCAGTTAATTATTTTCAAAACTTTTTTAGCAATCGCTCTCCCTGTTTGAGCATTTTCAACAACACACATTTCGAGTAAAACGCGTTTTAAAGTATGACATATCTTTCTTAAAATAATGACATCTACTTTCAATAAAACACTTGTAGTTTTTGTTCTAGTGAACGGTGAATTCTAGTGAATTCACAATTTTTGGATAGTCGGATACCTTAAGCCCTCCAAACGGACCTTGGGGATTGATTTCACAAAATCCGTTCTTATCGGACCTCTACTTCATGAAAGGAACATGCCTACCAAATTTCAAGTCTGTAGGTCTTATAGTTCCGGAGATATCATGATGAGTATGAGTGAGTCACTTTTCTCCTTTATATATATATATATATATATATATATATATATATATACTTCAGATGAGAGATAAAATATTTGTGTGTGTTTGGATACTAAATAATTAAAAGTATTAATTATAATTTTGAATATAAGAGGTTAGAGTGGTGAGTATCATACTATCTTGAAGACTTGTAGAGACACTCTGCTTGCGTTAGTGTGAGGGTTGATGAAATAAAGAACCATCGTTAAAATCAGCTTTTATTTATTTTTTGTACATTTACTGTTAACGTTTAAGGAAGCTAATAGAAATGGAGTCAGTTTCAGCCTGATTTATAAATATTAATATAATAAAAAGGTATTTATCATTAAACGCAAGGACTCAGCTTAAATTACGGGGTTCCTGATCCTGTTTCTGGATATTCTAATAATTCAAATTTCAACTATCATTTAATCTAACATCAACAGGTTGAATTGCGTATGTTTTTTAGAACCTAAATTTAAATAGTAATTCTCATTTTTTTATATCACAGTTCCTTCATCGAAAGTTTTCAAATCAAACAATTTCTTTGAAAATCTTTCTCCAAGAGGATTAGTAGAAGCGCGCGATGAGAACTCACTATTTACTAAGGATTACGTATTGGGGGAAGAAGTGCAGTTAGAGAGAGAGATTCAGGGTCATTAAGTCTCACCCTTTCTGTTTATATTACTCAGAAAAGTCTTACAGAATATACCAGAAAGATGTTCCGATGGAATTAATAAAAAAGCAAAGCGCCAAGCCCTAGAAAATTCTTACACCCCTATATAAATAAATAAAAAAAAAATCCAGAAGACTGTTATTGCCAGATTTAGTGATCTTAATACGAACTCAAAGCTTAAAACAGAAACTCTTATTATTAACAGCATGGATTATTGTATAGTTAAAATGTATTAACGTAATAATACATTAATAAATAATTAAAACTAAAACGATACACGTACTATTAGAATATAGTAAATACTTTATTCTACTTATAAATATTAGAGCTCTATGGACTAGGGTATCACTCTCAGTTATTTAATAAGCGAGTTTTAATATTAATAGAATTATCAGATAACTTTGGAGAAAAAAATATTATATTAAATAAATGTTTTCTAATTATCCTGAAAGCATAAATTGAATCATACAATTGAAGCGATTTTTATAAAAGTAACTAATTATGAAATTAATTGTGCTCATATATTATTTTTGTTGTTGCGTATGCCACCTGTCTGACGTAGTCAGATCTAGGCCCACGAAATTCATCATGGCAACGGGCTAGAGATACGTCTGTCATTAGCCTAAGCTTTCAGCCCATGAATGTGAAAGTACGATTTTGCTCACAATAGATGACGACACCATTCGGACCCACAGATTTAACGAGTACGTTCTCCGTTTGCACTCGTCGAGTATTTGGTGGCATCGGGCATCGAACCCATGCCTTCCGGTCTGACGTCCGATGCTCTAACCACTAGGCTACCCACGGCGCCTATATTATTTTTGCTCTGTATAAAAAGTATTTAATGAGCTTATTACAATTTCTAATATTTTCTGATTTTAATGAAACTAAGGATCACATTTATTCATTGCTATTAAAGAGTCTGTTGACAATAGCCTTACTGAGCAGTAATATTCAAACACGCACGGATAATTATAGAGAAAACAGTATAATAAAATCCAAATTCTTCAGCGTTAAGATACAAAGCCTCCCTTACATTTTTCCTACTTGAAAAATAAAAACAAGCCTGGTTATAATTGAATTTAGGCTGAGTCTAATACGTGTTGCAGAATTTAATAAACATTGTTACATTTCCTATTCTTTCAAATTTAATATTCTGCAACAACATAAGAAATTATTTGTTTTTGCCAATAGGTGCCAATATTTGATTAGAAAATAACACAGATGTATCTTTACACGAAAATGTCATGCAATATTTAGTCAGGTATTACAAGTTTATGCTAAAACTATCTTCAAATAAAATAACATTTCAGAAAAGAGCAATTTGGTAAATGTTCACATTGCTTCTATCTTAAAACAGCACGATATTGAATTGACTCCTGAGATAACAGATGCATTTTAATTTTTTTCAGCCGAATCACGAGGAAATATTGAACAGTATTGTCTATCGCACGTGAATGGGAGAGTTCGTAAAAAAAAGGCCTTGTCTTTCATTTTATTTTTTCCCACTTTTTTTTCAAAAAACAAACAAATATATACATACTTTCTTTCTATAACTGTATCCTTGACTTTGACAAAGTCTTTATACTTTCTTGTCAAACCTGTTGAAGGATATTGGAAAGATGAAAATAATTTTAATATTTTATGAGTACACATTCAAAGGTATTGTATTTAATAAAATTTTCCGAATTTGGAATTCAGTTATACTTTTCATGTGTGTTTGCTTATTATGAGTGGGTTTGGTCTGTTTTTTTTTTGTACAGTTATTTATTTCCAAATTCAAATATAAAATATTGTTTTTAAGATTTTTTCCTATGAAAATAGTATTTTTTTTTTGTTATTCTCACATTTGTTTTAAATTTCAAAGCCTCTTCGAATAGCTTACTTCTCTCAGAGTCCATATAAATATATAAATAAAAAATATATTAGAATTTCACTTGTAAATTTGATAAAACTTTCGATGACAAATTTACTTTCAAAACTTGTATAAATTATTGTTTGTGTAAATTGATAATTTTAATTTCAATTTGTTGACAGTTGACTGTATAAATTAGCAGATACGGTATTTTCTGTTCACAATATATACCATATTTCCACCATATTTCTTCAGTGAATATTTTTTTTTTACTTTTTGATTCCAAGGTTCTAACAAAACTAAGTATAAAATCTTTCTGTTATAAAGCATTGATTAAAATTCTGATATATGTATTATTCTTTAAGCAACGTCAAAAGAACCGACGAACGATTCTAAAAAACTTCTGTTTTATGGGAATAGTATTAAAACATTTCCACTCTACTTGTTAATTTCAAGTCTAATTATAAAATAAAAATTCTTATTTTAATTAACATAAAATCTGACTTTCCTTTAAGTGCACAATACTTCCACTTTTCAATGTAATTAAAATATATGGAAATTTATTACAATTTCTTAATTTTAAATTTTATTTTTTCGAACTAGCTATTTTTTGTACAAAAATATGGATGAACTAATGTAACTGCATTTGTTTAGTTTAATAGTTTATACTAAATAAGATGTCATTCTTTGATTAAATCAAAAAATGAGTTTCCTAATAAGAATTTAATTTTGAAGTAATCTCTCTCTCTTTCTATATAGATATATACACTGCTGGCCACCGTAAATGCAACACCAAGAAAGACAAGAGATAGCACAACACAATTTATTTTCTAGAAAACATGTTGACCAAGTATTAAATGATTAAATTTATAGACTTCTGTGAAGTGTGGTTCATGCCAGAATCAGTAGCCAGAGTAGCCGCCATTGTTGGAAATCACCGCTGCCACACGCCTCGGCATTGATTCAAAGAGGTTTTGGATGTGTTCTTGGGGTACATCAGACCAAGCAACTTCCACACGCTGCCAAAATGGATCTGGTGTGGCAGCTGGGGGTGTACTCTGGGTCAATCGTTGAGGAACTATGGACCACATGTTTTCTATCGGTGAAAGATCTGGAGAGCGAGCCGGCCAGGGAAACAATTCAATCTGGTGATTGACGAAGAACCTTTGGACAATGCGTGCCACGTGTGTCGTGCATTATCCTGTTGAAATACGGCTGTGGTCAAGCCCTGAAGGTAAGGAAGGACGACTGGCTCCAATACCTCGGAGATATAGCGCTGGCTGTTTAAAGTACCGGCAATGCATACTAAAGGAGTGCGAGAGTGATATCCAATACCGCCCCATACAATAATACCCGATGCAGGACCAGTGTGGCGGTGCATGATGCAGCTGTTCAGCATCCTCTCTCCACGGTGTCTCCAGACTCGAATCCGACCATCGTGGTGTTGCAGACAGATGCGTGACTCGTCAGTAAAGACAACTTCAATCCATTCTGCCGCCCACATCCTTTAATGGCACCATTGGCGGCGGAGACGTCTGTGGTTCTGCGTCAAGGGTAGACAAAGCAATGGACGTCTTGCGGACAGACCACTCTGCTGTAAACAGCGTCGAATGGTATGCGCAGACACTGAATGATGCATTACAGACTCAATGTGTTGTGCTATGGTTCGTGATGTGACTGAGCGATCCGTCACTGCCATGCGCACAATTTGCCTGTCCTCACGTGAAGTGGTGCACAGAAGTGGATGCGATCAACCACGTCGGTCCGTCATACCCTCCTGCATCCAACGATCACATATCCGCATTACATTTGTTTGGTTTCGTCCAACACGACTACCGACTTCCCTGAAAGATAATCCACAATCTCAGGCCACTATCCTTCCTCTGTCGAACTCAGCTACTTGACCAAAAGCTGATCGCTGTTTTCTTCGAAATATAACTGATGGTTTTTTGAAAAAACCACAAGAATAACACAATTGCCCAACTTGAAATCGTCGAAATCTCCAAGCCTTAAATAGCGCTTTAAGGTGGCGCTACAGGCGTGCGTGATGTGTGTCTGCGCTGAAATTCTAATCATTTGCATATCTCACCTCCACTAATGCATGTTATTATTTTCATTTTATGTGCGTGTTTCCTTCAGGGTGATGCATTTACGTTGGCCAGCAGTGTATATATATAAAGTTTGTAGTGTGTTTTAGCTGTTTTAACCTAACTAAGTAACCCAGAAGTATGAAACTTGGCATATAGAACATTTATATGTTATGATGCTAATAACCTCAAAAGGATTTTTTTTTTCCAAAATCACTTTAGAAATTTTTTTTTCCTTTTCAAATTCAACTTTTCAGCTATTTTTTTACGAACTGGTCATGTGACGTCACTTACGTATAACTTTGCGAAAATTAATGTTTAGAACAGTTTTTTGTAAGATTGTTGCATATTTTTTGTAAATATAATCATTTATGGATGCATTTAGTCGGGTTTTTGTTCTTTGTAGCGGCGTTACAATTGTTTTTCGAAAAAATCGTGGTGAAAAGTGTTCTTTCAAAATTTTCTTTTTCAGTTTGGCAGCGCGGATTTGCTTACAGTTGACTTCGCGATGTCGGCTGAAGTGAATCGTATTTCTTAATTAAGCGTATTTTATCTTTTTCCGTAATTTCAAACAAAAGTAATATCATAGCACCCTTTCAGAAAGTTTTCAACTGTCATTAATGCTAATATTATAAATTTTTGTTGCAAATGCACTCAACAATGCTCTCACAAGCTCAATAAAGTCGCCCAAAACGGTACATTTGGTAGACAAGGAATTTTTCCGGCTAGTAATCTTTTACCACACATTTGCCAAATAAGTAGTGATCTTTGAATGGAGAACCAATGAGAAATTATATTTATTAACGTTTTTTATGAGTAGATTGTGTGTTGTCACCAATAACGCCTACTTGGCGAGATTTGCGCTGGGGAAACGAAAAGTACCAGTTTATGTAACCGTTTTATTTTTAACTCGCTTTAATAAGTTTCACATGTATGTAACGGAGTCTAGGAATTCGATTTTTACCCACTTTAAAATGTCAGATTAATTCGAAATTTTGCACACTTGTCAAGGACCGAAGACAATACAATAATTTCATAATTTTGTTTCATTGTCCTGATCAGAACATCAGGAATAACGATTTTCAGATTTGACGACTAATTCCATATACCACTTCCAGATTTGACGACTTATTGCATAAACCATTTTCAGATTTAGCAACTAATTCCAGATTTAGTGACTAAAAGATTAAGGTGCAACCCTAAAACGAATACACTTGTGGTTAATAGAAATAAAGCAAACAAAAAAGTGTTCTTTATTTGAGAAAGAGTAGGTTGGGTGCATCAGCTATTACTTACCATAATTTTAACAATTGTCTGTTTTTCTGAAAGTGGAAATAAAAAAAGACTCTTGCATGTGCAAAAAATTATTTGTGTTCTAACTGCTAAATATTTTTTTTTATAATGCAATGCGTTTAGAAGTGATGAAACGAATTAACAATATAGCAATACGTTTAAAAAGTGATGATACGATTGACACTTAATATTTCTTCTTAAAACGCTTTTATTAGTTTGACCGGCATCTATAGAGACGGAATTTTTGAAATATAATGATACGGGACTGATCCGAGGCCCCGTAAATGGAGAGAATAAATACCCTTCAAACCCATTAATTAATATGCATTGGAGAGCGAGTCTAAGTCCAGCAGCTACGTAATGTTCTTGTTTTGAGCTGTTTATAATGATTATCATTTTTTTCCCGTCAGATTGCATCATAGTTTAATTTTGCTTCTGACAGTCTTGAAACATATAAATCTATTTATACCATTTGTAATCCTAAAATGTTTGTAGAAAAAAGATGTAGCTTGATAGGATTTTCTCATATTTCCCTTTGATTTTTTTTAAAAATTCAGTGTTGATGTGATTTTACGTCTCATGGTTGGCCTCACGGTCTAACATCACTTCTGATTATATGTTCCTCATTTAGTTTTATGGAGATTATATACATATACATATATCATACTGTCCATATATATGGTATATATATATTTCAATTGTCATTACAATTATTTATCTTTGTATTTTCTCATTTGTATGCTCTTTGCAACAGAATTAAAATTATTTTAGTTGAAATATTACAAAAAAAATTGTTTAAGAAAATTAGTTTTTTAGCAATATGGTTTATTATATCTTTTTTATTGTTTATTTTCATTATGGTTTTTTTTTCAATATAGATCTGTTTTGTATATTTTTTTTATTTTGGTTCTTACTAATTTATTTTTTTTTACTGTATTACATAAAATACTCTATATTTAAAGTAATATAGATGTTAGATACTATTACATCCATTCCTCATATAATGCTACAGCAAATTTAATTTAATGTTTTATTTCAACGTATGCCTATTTTATCCATTTTAGATACTTTTTAGTTCGTTTTCCCCGTAGTGGAACAAAAGCGCTAGTAAGGACGCAAATTTCGTCTTCGTTCCATATTTTGTCGTACCTTTTTCTCAGCCAATAAGCAACCAATTGACCTCGGGTTTCGGCATTTGGTCGCATTTGTGCCCTAGATGAGCCGAATCATATTTAAATTTAATAATTTCTAAATTTAAAAAAAAAATCTTCTTAATTTTTTTTAAAATACAGTACTACTTTCTGTTAGTAAAAAGTTCATTAGTTGCATTATTGTAAAATACAACATGTGAACAACGCGCTAAAATTACTTGGCCATGCCAATGATTGATATTTTGTTTTACGCTTGTACTAATTTAATTTTTTTTTCATTTGAAGGCTTCCTAATATATATTACTTATGATAGTACTTTCGAGAAAGGGCTATCTATTCCAGGTTATTTCACTCATAATTTCCATAGCAGAAACATACTACTGTTATTACTTTTCTGTAATAATTGTTGTCTATCTATATATATAAAGGAGTAAAGCGACTCACTCACTGACTGACTGACTAATCACGATATCTCTGGAACTATTCAACCTACAGACTTGAAATTTGGTAGACATGTTCCTTTCATAGAGTAGACATCAGCTAAGAACGGATTTTCCTAAAATTCGAAATGCAAGGGGAGTTACGGGAGGTAAAGGGTAGTTATAAATAATTGATTCCATGTTTAAACTACTCAATGTACAATTTTGAAATTGGGTAAGCAGATTCCTTTCATACAGTAGAGATCCGCTATCAAAATGAGTTTGGTGAAAATCGACCCCCAAGTGGCGTTGCAGGGGCTTAGGGGGCGTTATAGATAATTATTTCCATTTTTGAACTATTAGACGCACAGTCTTTATATTTGATAAATAGATTTCTTTCATAGAGTAGAGATCAGATATAAGAAGGTTTTGTGAAAACATAACTCTAAGTGGCGTTGCGGGGGATTAAGTGGCGTAATAGATAAATATTTTCGTTTTTAAACTACTTGACCTACCTGCTTGAAATTGGTAGGAATGTTTCTTTCATGGACTAAATATCCGCTACAAAACGGGTTTGGAGAAAATTGACCCCCAAGGGGTGTTGCAGGGGGTTAAGGTCAGATATAAATAATTATTTCTATTTTTAAATTATTAGACTCACAGTCTTGAAATTTGGTAAGCAGATTCCTCTCATAGGATAGAGATACCTACAAAATCTGTTTTGTGAAAATCGACCCTAGGTGGCGTTTCTGGGGGTTCAAGGGGCGTTATTGATAATTGTTTTTGCATTTTTAACTTATTGGACGCACAGTCTTCAAATTTTGCTAAGCAGATTCCTTTCATAGAGTGCATTCCCCTACAAAATGGGTTTTATGAAAACAGACCCCGAAGTGGCGTTGCGGGGACTCAAGTGGCATTATAGATAATTATCCTCATTTTTAAACTGTTAGACGTACAGTCTTGAAATTTGATAAAGAGATTCCTTTCGTAAAGTAGAGAACTGCTACAAAATGGGTTCCACGAATATCAACTACCAAGCTTAATTTCGGAAGATTAAGAGGGCGTAATCGATAAATATTTCCATTTTTAAACTATTTGATCATCCTGCTTGAAAATTGATAGGCATGTTCCTTTCATGGAATAGAGTTCCTCTAACAAAGAGTAAAACGAAAATTGACCCCTAAGAATGGTTGCGAGGGGTCAAGAGGAGTTACAGAAAAAAATTCCTGTTTTTAATTATTAGACCTATATACTTGAAATTTGTTAAGCATGTTTCTTTTGTTGAATAGGGATCCACTAAGAATGTAGTTTAAGCAAATCAAGTTCTGGGGGGGGGGTGCAGGTTGACAAAAAAATTACTTTTTTCGAGCTACAAGGGCTATAATAATGAAATTTGGTTTGCATTTTTCTTTTGTTGAATTGAAATCCGCTAAGAGTGGTTATTTTGGAAAACGGCTCTCAAAGGATTACGGGGATATTGATGGTAAAACTTTTGTTTTTTCTATTAGGTTTAGACTTGAAATTTGGCTTGCATGTTCAATTTACGTAGTAGAGATCCACCGAAAAATTGGTTTTGCCGGAATCCACTTGGTTTTTGGGTTCCGAAAGAGCAAACATCATTCCATATTTCAATTTTAGAGATATTTAGAAAATACAAATTAGATGAGTTCTGCCCTTTTTTTTATCAACAGGCGACAGTTACAGGTATAAGTATATTTTTCAATACAATCGAATTCTTAATGCTGGGACTTAGATATCAGTAATTTATATACATATATAGGAGTAAAAATTTATAAAACATCATGAAATACCCAGCGAAGCGGGCGGGTAATGGCTAGTTTAGTATATTTTCATTCTTTCGTTTATATTAACCTTTTTAGCATGTTAATTTCCTCTCTTACATTCTAATATATGTTTTTATAAAATCATTCTTCACTGTAAGGCCAAATTGCATTTCAATTAAAATTATTTATAATGTAAACACTCAATAAAATTTTTCTTTTTTAAATTTTCGGGGACATTGTCTTGCAATGCCTCTACCCTCTTTAAAAATATATATAATTTTTGCTATAAAAGCTGAATTTTATTTATTTTAAAATTAACCCGTGCAGAGAACGGATACTTCAGCTAGTATATATGTATATATGTATATAAATATAAAGTACACAAAACAAAAGTCATAGTACTGTTTGGGGGATTAGATATTTCTAGGAATTTCTATCAGACTCTTTTTGACAAAATATTTTGTATCTTTGACCGTGTATGAAACATGCTGAAACCTCCTCGACCCAGAAATATTTGGAGGATCATAAAGAAATTAAAACAAAACAAAGGAGACTAATCATCTTGTATTACAAAATTACAATAATGCAACTAATAAACTTTTTTTTTAACAAAAAGTAATACTATACTTAAAAAAAAAAATTTAATTTTTTTTAATTATTAAATTTAAATATGATTTGGCTCATCTGGGGCACAAATGCGACCAAATGCCAAAACCCCGAGGTCAATCGGTTAATTATTGGCTGAGAGAAAGGTACGACAAAATATGGAACGAAGACGAAATTTGCGTCCTAATAGCACTTTTTTTTACACTACGTGAAAAACGCGCTAAAAAGCTGCAACACAAGCTCACACACAGAGGTGATTATGGTCAAAATAGTTCTTTTTTGATTATTCTAGATATCTCAGCTTTTATGCCTTTTCCTACAGGAAGCTTTTCTAATCTTTATTAATCGTACGATTTCCGGCTTTTAGTAGTTTGATTGGTCAGGTTCGAGAGCAGATACATTATTGCATCATCTCAGTGTGGAATGTGTCAACGTGGCACTTTTATAGGGAAGATTAAATTTCGGTTAAATTTTTTTTTATGTTAGGTGGGTGAAAATGAAAATAATTAATTTTCAAGCGATATCTTGGAGAGCTCAAGTTATAATGTTTCATATTTCATTTTTTAATGTTGAACCTTTTGAGGAGTAAACTATAATTAATAAATATAACATTTTTTTATAAAAATAAAATTTTAAAATAGCTAAGTGATATTTAGTTACCATCTTTCAATGATATATGATGGTCAGAAACTCATTTTTTAAAATTCCTTTTTAAATTTGACTGGGTTCTCTGATGATGCATGATATTAAACTTTTCGTGGAAAAAGTGAGTTGAAATATGTTTTGTAAATGACCGAAATAACAAAATACTTCATCAAGTATTTCTCTAGAAATTCGGAGAAACGTCTAATATTCAAAGTGTCACAGGAATTTTAGTATTTACTTGGAGAATGCAGTTCTTCATAAAGAGTAACAGCTCCTAGCACTGCATGTTGGTATTAACATCATTATAGCATTATGTGTTTTAAATTAAACTTCAGATTAATATAATTAGACACTGGATAATATCTAGTTAAGCAAATTTTCCTCGAGGATCGTACTAATCATATATTGTTAAATTTGTCAATAACTATTAAAGTTTATTTTTGGCTTTTCATTTACTTTGAATATCCGCTTATTCTTTGAGATCAATGAATAGTTTTGTTCCAGTATTTTTTTATTGAATTATGCAATAATGACTTGAAAATTGGAATTTTAATAGTCTTATGGATTATATATAAAAGTAGTCTTTATATACAATTGTCGAGAACACTTTCATTTATATGTATATATACATATGTATAAAATTATTTTAAAGTTTTTTAAAAAGCACACATTATACAGTATAAATATTATACAGAAGTTAGAAGTCCTGTATTAAAAGAATGTATTTAATGCATGCATGCACAATCCTAAGCATCTTTCCTTCACAATAGCGGACCACCCTTTGTGAATACATGGGTTGCAAGGCTAAGTGTTAAACGAAAGATATTAATGGCTGACAATAGGTGCGATTTGTCTATTGTCCACTTGAAGAAGAAAGCAATTAAAGTGTCTTTTCACCTGAGGATCCGGAAAACACAAAGGAGGGGTAGCAAACAGATAGTGATTAAAAGGATTATGTTTCAGGGGAGATACGCAGAGACAATACAAGGAGAAAAATTGTAAGCTCCAACCTGTTTGCTACAAGACTGTACATGATAGTGAGTGTTCGAATTGACGTGAATTTTATAAGATAACTTCGAATTATCACGTGTTGTTGTCTGGCCAGTCATAGATTTTACTTCGAAATATTGAGTGTTCCAAAACCTATTGTTTTAGTTCAAAATATCAAGAGCTTTTCTAGGGACTGAGCATATACTTCAAATTAGTGAGAGGTTCGTATTATCAAAGGTCTGAACTATCGAGAGTCGACTGTATATATAAATTAATTTAAGTTGGGGCCGGAGACAAAAGGAAGCAATGATTTATAAAAATAATGTTACATAAATTCTTGGATAACAAAATACGAAATCTCAATCAAAAGTTATTGTAATGTAGAAGATTTCATAAAATCTAACAAGAAGTCTTCTGGCTCAAAGATTTTTTTTTCTCCAGCAATATTTTCTCGTAGCATGCTACTAATATTTTTATTTTTATTTTTTGTTGAAGAAATACGCTTTTCGTTGGAGTATGTATTTTTTAAAATATGTAACCCTTTTTTCAATTAAATTGAAGCCTGTCAAATAACCACCGTCATTCGATCTTCTAATTGAATTGTATCTCTTACTCAATCACTTACTTTTACTTATACATTTATAAGAGTTTATCAAGTGCCAACTCCTGATTGTAGCAATCCAGCAGCTCTTGAACGACCACAGAATTCACTTCTGAATTTATTTCACTGGCAAGATTAGTCAATTTCCAATCAATCAAATTGCTAATTTCATAAGGCTTTGGTAATGATTCCACCTGAGGTTTCATAATAAAAAGAAAAGAAAAAAAAGACGAATCATCGAGATTCTAAAATTGCGTTACTCCGAATTCCCGTAAGTCGAGTTATTATCCCCCTCATCTCTCTGTATATATACATGTATTGTATATATACAAATAGAAGACAAAATAGTACGAACACCTGTGAAATAATGGAAAATCTTTATTAATAGGGAGCTGGACCA